>JAVFBY010208548.1:0-10946 GCA_034781015.1 Tonicella lineata | reverse complement strand
GACAGTTACCAAGGTAGCCTCAGGGCGACCATACGGCGACCATGGGGCCAGGCTGATGGTATACCGCTACACACCCGGAGACTATTTAAGGAGGGCTTGGCAAACGCAAGGCCACCATATGCCCGACGTATTGTCGCCATGGAACAGCTCTACGCTAGGACTACGGCATGTCTAATTGCTATGGAGAACCTAGAAATGAAAAAAGTTATAACTCCAGGCTATAATCCTATGGCATCCCCTACAGCCTAAAAGAAAAGGATACCCATTGAGATCACCAAAGATCCTCTGCAGCCACAATATGTTTCTCTCAATTCCAGGGGCCTAGGGCCGCCGCATCCTAGGCACATATAGCAAATTTATGAGACTGAGGCATTACAGAATTTTATTTCACTCAGATGGCAGTTGACAAGTTTTCTATTGCGCAAGTGAATACTTTGCTTGTTTAATCAGGGTTTTACACAGCACTCAAGGTCATTTCACTGTGACTCCTATGACGGCATGCCAGTCTAACGGGTGGAAGAAACCACCATTGACGTCACTGGCAACACCAAAGACAGGACTGAACAAGGACCTGAAGTGACAAAACAACAGCTCTGGGTATCAGGAATCTCTGACCAATCATCAGCCACTCGATTGACCAACCACCAGCCACTACAGTTGACCAATCACCAGCCATTACAGTTGCAGTCAGTCATTATTAAGGCGCGCGATCGCGCTTGTGCCCCTCGGACGCACCTAAGCATTTTTTAGAAGCGCTATTTATCGCCCGCCTTGCTAAAGAGTTCTTTGTCTTTATTTATCAATCAAAAAAGGGATTTATAGACAAAAATAGGCTTACCGCACGCCTAATATTTTGTCGTTTTACTTTTAAAGTCTTGATTTTCGCTGCCATTGAGGCAGTCTCCATAATGCACCGTAACGCTTTCTCTGATCATAGCTTGTTTATGACGCACTCTCCGTAGTCTTGTCATTATTGTTCCCTTGTTGTTACAACGCAATATACATACCAAAAAGACAGGTGTGTGGAGAGTTCCTTCAATACGCCCTCTAGCGGCATGTTGCATTTAATAATGGTGGCTAAAGAAGAAAATCATTGTCTCCTTCGGTTGTGTGCTATACGTAATTTGAAGCAATGACACGTCTAACATGACTGCTATTTATTTTCTTACAGTCTTACATGAGCCCTGCAATAAAACCCGCTATCCTGCTATTTATTTTTGGCGGACTTTCGATGTAGGTCATTCGGTTGATTAGCGGCTGAAAAGTTTGATGTGGCCATTTGATGCATGGTTTCACTTTCGTTATGACGAGTATGAAAAAAGTTAGATGCGAATACATATCTCGTTGAATTGTATACAGTGAACAGAAAATAGTAAGATTAGGATGTCAAGAATTCCACAATTACATTGAAGGGGAAAAAACACAAAATGAATAAATACATTGTTTTGCAATTAAATTTGTTAAATGTTGCCAATTTTGCTTTCCAAACATCCAAATTTCTAATTATTTAAAAATACACTCCTCGATTTTTCTAGGTGTGCTTTTTTTAGGTGTGTTTTTTTTAGGTGTGTTTTTTTTAGGTGTGCTAAATACACTCCTCAAAGTTTTTAGGTGTGCTTTTTTTTGCACACCATCCATTTATAAAAATGACTGACTGGACTTGATAAAAGTTGTCCTATTGTGTTATGTGTAAGAACAAGTTTACCCTTAGTGAAATAATGCCATTATTAAATACAGTTTATTCACTGTCCCCGCCATCCAAAGGTATGTCTTTGTTCCTTTTTGACTGATGTAACCATTTGTGAAAATCCAAACAAAATATGTTGTTTATAATAATTTACACGGGTACTGTTCTCCCTAGGTACCCAGGAGTTATGGACTGCATTATTGAAAAGGATCATTTCCAAATAAATCTTAGACACAATTGCCAAACTTGTGATATAAATAGGGTGTTAGCAAAATGTAATGAACAGGCATCTTGTTTCTAACCTGCCCTTGACTTTCCTGGAAGTGATTAGCTTCTCTGAAACCGTTGGTGAAGTATCACCATTGAACCGTACCACTTGGTAACAACCATCTTCCTCTTTCAGGGCTAGTCTGGCGTAATAGTTAGCCCTATAAAATGCAAAATAATACTTTATTATTTAATATAGGAGGAAACTGATAATTCAAATATTACGTTTGAGGTTTATTCTTCAAATAGGTACAAAAAGGTTCCTTTTTATTTCGGCCAAGTTTATTATAATGCTGTTATTTAATATTATAACAGGGGCGTAGGAGACCATGATTGAGGCCATGTGCTCTACGGAGGCCTTGGTCTTTGCACATACTTTTAACTGAATTCTCTGTCTATGGTCAGACAGATTTATAATATAGGTGCTATAAAGTATAAATGATGCATGTATTACCAATGAAGATATTTTAAACTTACCAAAAAAGAAGCACTCTAGGGTTTCACTATTGTGCTTCAGCTGCACTGCTAGGTCTATCGCTGTGTACAGCTTGTCACCCGAATAACGTGATGGAATTTGGTATGGTAAGCCAGGACTTTCTTCATCAGATGGGTCTTTGTGAGGGTCTGGCATCTTCCTTGTAATATACTGCTTTCTTTTTTCAACTATTGCTGTAACACCTTTATTTATATGTTTCTGTGTTCACTCTGTGTTTTATGTAAGCCATTGTGTATTTCACGTATTTTTTTTTTCACGTACCTGCATTTTAAAAATTTATTTCGCATATGTGAAAAAGATGCACCCGTATGTGAAATTGATATCATACCGGCATGTGGACTTCTTTTTCACATATAAGATATGCAGAATAAGAGTATAGAAGTGAGAATATGGCTTGCCATATTTAATTGCTTGACACGATAGTACAGTAGTAAAGAAACTAGAAATTATGGACCTATTCGGAGTTTATTTGCTGATTTATTAATTGGATTTGATATGTACATGCTATGCACATTACAGATTAAACACGTCGTAAAACCTCAAATAGACAATCAACCATGCGGTTCGTTATGCCCAGTTAAATTAATCAAGATGCAGTAGACCTGTTCGTTACGAACTTGTCGAAATTTTCGAAAACGTTTGCGATCAACATCAACTGAGCATCGCTGAATACATTACGGACAGGTTCACTGCGGTCATGGGCAAGAAATCAGATGCAGTCAGTTGCACTGAGTTGCTTGGTAAATGAGTTGAGACGGATCGCAAGTCGACCTGTTCTTAGCTTTATATAGAAAAAGCATGTATATCACAGTAATACATCATATCGGCTAGACTGTTTAATTAAAATAATGTATATTGCAGATAGAATAGTGTTACCCTTATCTGCTGTGCGGTTTTTACGATAACTTTCCTAATTGTGTCGTATTCTCTGATTGTGCAATATAAACGGTGAAAGTTTTGTGATTTGTTTTTAGGTATATTTTTCAATGCAGAGAAATAAACGTGTACTTGTGCACACCGGGATTTGAACCCGAATCATTTAACGTAGAGGATCAACACTCTACCAACGTTAAATATCCTCGTGATATATTACACGCTCTCCCGAATAGAGACGAATAGGTTATCTCTAGGTATAGCTAGATACAGAAGTATTATTTTTATTTGTTTATAAGGTGTTTGTCCACGCGTGACTTAAATGGCCTCAAGTCTTCAATATACATAATTATTATACATTTTCTGTAGGGAATATTGCTAGAAGTAACTTCTATTTATTTGTTTCCGTGTCTGTAAAGGCGTCACAAGTGTCTAAAATCTAGTACGTTTAGCTTGTTTGTGTATGAAAAATACATCCGACATGGTTTGCCTCTACATGACTGCAACTATCTTCAATATGGTCACCATAAGTATTTTACTCATTATGGAAATTGACTCTGCTGGTAAAGTACATTTGTGTTTGTCTCAAATTTACTTAGTTTTAATCTTTACAATTCATTGACATGTAATTATATTATAAGCTTGTGTAGATAAGATAGGGTTTAGTATCGTAGATTAACATGCTGTTCAACTCGGCATTTCAGTTAATCGTTAAATCAACTTCTGTTTTCATTTGGATTTAATCTTGCAGAGTGTTATAAGCACTATCTCTTCATTTTTACATAAGACATTCAAGTTTTTATTTTGGGAAACACTGTAAAAAACAGACTGTTATTTTATAGTGAAAGATGTTGGCAGTTTTGTGACCAGTTCTTTTTGCTGTATATTTACAAGATATCTTTACTTGTAAATATTCTGCAAATTCATTTGTTAAATAATTTGTAATATTTATAATACACGTATGCTGTAAAAAGATAGTGTTTAGAGTGGTAAGTAGGACCACGGGCAACTTTGAGATTAGTAGCTTTGAGTGCATATTTACAAAACAGTTGCAAGACAGTGAAGGCTAATATATAGGATGTTTTGTTGTAGAACTGTAAAATAACTAATTTTGCCTTCAAAGATACATGGTCGCCCAAACTCACATTTACCAACACATTCAGATTGCTAGGATTTTACGTTGTATTAACAACGTTCGTCCATAAATTGAAACACTAACGTCGAAATTTTTTTTTTCATTGAGTACTTTGTACGAGCAAAGAGAAATCATGCTAAAATCGAACCTAAAGTAAAGAGGGTGTGTCAACCGGTATTTGTAAAATCGTACCCAAAGTAAACAGGGCATGCCAACTGGTATTGTTAGAGCCCGATTTTTCGTCACTCGATTAAAAAGGCCACTGCTGTGTGACGTTTGATAACAGTTTATGGTGACAGAAGAACGTCGCTAAGGTAAGGTTTAATTAGATAGGGCCTACCAATCATTTGCGAAAATAAAAGCGCAATTTCGCCTATCAAGCTCGCAAGCCTTCTTTATGCTAAGATATATGATTTTCCATCGAAGCCCTGTTATACGGGAGTTGCCGCCCACTCATCTTAATATTCTGGAAGCATATATACATTTTTATACTGTTAGTTACTTCTAAACTTCTTCTTAGACCAGAAATTCGGCTGGAATCAACGAAAAACCTCTAACTTCTGCTTCGTAAGAAAAAAGAAAAATAATTATAGCTCATGTTATTCTGTAATTACGCAAAAAATACATTGTTATCCATCAAGCACATTCCTATATGCTTTGGATTGGTCAATTTGCGGGGCGGTAAAAACACGATTTATCCTGGAGAATCAAAGGTTTCCGGGGTAATAAAAATCAAACATGGCCGCCTCAACTCTAAACATGTTTTGCTAAATTATTAAATCTAATGGTAAACTTTGATTATCGGCAGACATGATTGTTATTTAAATATAACTTAATTCACAACTGCTACATTTTTGTGACATTAAAACGGTCTGAAACACAATGATAACCGATTGGTTGACCGAACATTTTGTGCATCGCCAAAAACAATGGGTCCAAACATTCTGCAGTGGTGCGTCGATGGAACTTGTCCCCACGATAGGCGGTGCTGTTGTTCACTGCATTAAATTTAATCAGAACGTATTTGTAATCGCCAAAAACACGAGTTTTAAGCGGTATAACTTTCCTTGCATCTTTTGGAAAGCCCACATCCCATTCCATGGATATTTCTGAACCTATAAATGAACGTGTAAAGCGTTAGATGTATGATGAAAAGGTAGAGGTTTGTAATCGGACGCAAGGTTCGCGAGAAAAGAACTTCGTTCTGCAGTTCAGTCAAACAAGATACGTACTGTTTCAATTTTCACGCTTTAAAAGTAAATGCCACACACGTGGGTGCTTGAAGGATAACCTTTCGTTATAGACGTTTCTCTCAGGATGTACGGGATTTAACCAGATATGTTTTTGTGTTCGATTCAGTGTTTAGCATATTAAAAAAAAAAAACTAATCAGAACACCAGTTTAGCGATCTCCGGGTCATTTGGTCGCCATCTTTGTATTACTTTCGATTAATCACCTTTAACTACACCAGGCTCTATGGGCGTGGCATACGGTAGTTAACGTGAGGCTAGATGACGTGAAGCTATGGAAACACAAAGTACCAGTTTAACATTGTTTTTGCTAAATCTTGGTCGCAAGTGACGAAGGGAGACAACTGGATTCACAAAAAAAAAGAATATCATTCAAGATTTGGAAAACAGCTATGTGATTGGCCAACTCCACAATCCAATCCACATCTTTGTGTCCAGATCTAAATCAGACATAAAAAGTGGAGAGCTATTTAGGTCTAGTTTTAATCAAATTTTATAGAACTTAAAACTGATCAGTCAGTGATTTCAAGTTTGCCGTCGGATCAGTTGATTTCAACCAAAATCGCGTATTGATCAACTTATAAAAAGCCCCCCCATTTGCTCAAGTACCGTCTTGTCTATTCAACAGAGAAGTTATATAGAATTATTGAGTTATAATCAGCACTAAAGGTCACGAACCATGAAACGTGTCTTGGGTTTGAGCTATAATAACGTGTGTTTTTCATTAATGCAATTTAGTAATAAACATTATCTACAATATGCATACATAAGTTATTCTTACAAGGAGCATTCAGTATTTCAATGCTCAAAATATGTGACGGCAGGTTAGAACAACAAGTTTGCTTACGCCTTTTAACAGAACTATTCGAGGCATTTTTACAGAGAGTTTTTTTTAATGTACAACAAACAGTTTAACATTTCTACTAAATATACAGCAACATTTTTAAAAGTAACAACTAAAATTGAAGCTTGTACAAACTTTTTTCAAATGTATTTTTAAGGACTTTTTTTTAACAGTGCGGTATATTTTTCAGCATTTAAAAGTATTTCAACATTCTTGATCTTCCCCAACGCTTTTAGTTTTATGGCAAAAATGGAAAGTTCATTTCGTTTTTTCATTTTATAAATAGTTCTAGCCCATTTAGGGGTTAGTGGACCTTTACGATTTCATCTGGTGAAACTATCGTCCATTTAACCTTCTTTGGACCCAGGGATTTAGTTATGTTTATTTTTACACCATTACCTATCTTTAGTTAGGCCTACATGGTTTGTAACAAATAACATTATCTTTCTTTATTTTGAGTCTGTAATTTAGTTCCTTTATTTTAACTTCCTCTATCTTATGTTGGACTCAGTTTTTCAGTTCATTGTTTATTCCTCATCTAAACACCTTTATTTAACATCATACATTTTGAACACCAACATATACAATATTAAAGAATATCAAAGATAGGTTTTATTATCAAATTCCTTTCAACGATTTTACCTAGTATTATAAACTAAAACAATACGGGTGAAATAAAAAAAAATACGCAATCAGTATTTACCTTGTAAGCTCAAGATCATTTTATTCAAGTTCATTTTATTCACTCTTTGCCACTCCGGGTGACACGAGAGGTACACATATTACATACGTGATGACGGAATTATACAGTAAAATGCTAGAATCAAACAAACAAACAAACAAACAAACAAGTTTATTATATACGCTTGGTCTTCGATATACATGTTTTGGTAAACACTTATTTCGTTCACCTCCATTGTCCAATCAGAACAGTGTGACGAAAGGACATTCAGAGAGTTTTGTAAGCCGTTAACATAATCTTAAACCCCCCACTTAATCGTTTGCAAACAACTAAAGAGAAACTGATAAATCATTTAAGTTCAAACCATTTTTCGTATTACAATACTGCTGAAATAAAAATATGCAATAACTATTTGGCTTGCACGAGACCAAAGAAACCCTGCATGTTGTAACTCGAATTCAACGCTAATCGAACGGAGCGAGCTTTTAGTATGCGTCTTTGAATCCTTCGATGCTCACCGCGGATTGTATCCTCTCAACAGTTCAAATCACGAAGAGGCATGCTGATACTAGCATGACTACCATAGCAACTCTCTCCTTTTATAACGGTATTTTGTTAAATGATACCACAGACCACTTCCCTATATTTCACTTCCTCAAAACCACTGCCCCACCTACCCAATCGCATACCATTCAGAAACGCACTTTCTTCGACAGATCAAGAAACTAATTTTAAAGACAAAATCAATAAAATAAACTGGAGCGACACATTACAATCAACTGATGTAAACTGTTACTGATTATCTTGTAACATCTACCATTTGTCTCTGATAAAACTCATCTCCTGGTCTTGATGGCATCTTTATGTCCCTCCTTAAAACTGTTTCTGAATCCATCGGTCACCCTATCGCCCATATAATCAATCTTTCCTTCACTTCAGGCATTGTTCTAAGATCATTTAAAATAGCTAAGGTCATACCTGTATTTAAAAATGGATGTCCTTCTGACCTTCGAAATTATCGTCCTATTTCAATTATGAATATTGCCTTCTTTCAGTAAAATATTAGAACAAATAGAAGCAGAAATGGTTCCTGAATTTCTTACTGCAAACGACATTATTTCACCTCATCAATTTGGTTTTAGACAACATCGTTCAACTTCCCTTGCACACTTTCCTTTCCTTATATTATCGTCTTATTAAAGCCAAATAAGTTTTAGTTTAGTAACTTTCCTCGACCTTATCAAAGCTTTCGATACTGTCAATCGTCAAATTCTTCTCTCTTTACTTTATGTTGCATGTTGACATTCAAACCTGACTTTGTTTTGATGTTCAATAGCTTAAAAATTAAATGGACAAATTATATTGATCCTAGGCTTATTTTAATGCGTAATTATCCTTCTTTGTCTGAAGGTATATCACTATGTTCAATAATTATTTTTCATGGACTTGCGCACCTTTTCACTGGTTGAATTCAGCAAAATTATTACTTAAATAGTAGAATAATTTAATGGTGGTTATTAACAACTGTATCACATGACCCGATCTTGCCGTTTGATTGGACGAAAGGGAAATAACCATGACTAAAGTACTAAGACCTCTGGTTTTCTCCTTGTGTAGTTTTGACAACACTAGTTTTTCCATTGCACGGCTAAATTTTATACCCTATAAAACAGCCTTGGTTTTTCTGTAAAGTAACATTATGAGAAGAAACCATAAGTTGTCAACTATTGGCTGGTGCAATAACCCGGAAATTGATCAAAAGTGACATCTCTGGTTTTCCCCTTGTGATCTTTATATGTCAACAAGAAGGAAAGCTCTTCAGAGACCTGCGGCGGGTGGGTGGGGACCTCTTCGACAACGGCAGTGTTCCTTGATTAAGCTCCAAAGGTTGGCTACCATTGTATGATCAACTGAGAAAGCCGGGTAGGGGCGCAACCCACTGGATAACAGGTTGCCTCTTTTAAGCTAAGCAGTTGTCTCCCTTCGTCACATTTGACCTAAATTTATCGGCCTATCTCTTAACATTAACATTGTCACCACCCCCCCCCACCACCACCTTAACGCGAAGCTCTCATACACCTGCTTAGCTTTGCCGCAGGTAAAAACAGATTAAGCTCCTTAAAAGGTGCATTCACCACCACCCCCATTTTAAAACTCACCAATTAAATGGTGTGACTTTGCCAGCACATACTCCGTCTTGCAAAGCTCATTCTCCAGCTTTAAACACTCATCTTTACAGATCTGTCGGGGTTTAGGGCGCAACCCACTCATGTCACACAGAGGGAAGGCGTGGTAACAGAGTGCCGGCACCACGTAACGCTGACATTGAGCAGACAGCTCATCCGAACCAGCGATCAATGTAAACGCAGCTGAAAAAAAATAAGGTATTTGTTAAAACTAACAAGAGTCATTAGGAGTATGGTTGATTGGGGTTTAACGCCATGCTCAGGGTTATTTCACCTATATGATGGTGTGCTAGCCCAATGGGTGGAGGAGACTTTCCTTCACGTCACTGGCCATATAAAAGACGAGACAGAAAAAGGAAAAGAAAAAAGGAGCAAAAAAACAACACCACCAAAAAAATCTACTTCCTGATGCCCTTTAACTGCGAGAGAACCAGGAAGCTCTCGCCCATCCACTCGCTTTAATAGGAGTATGGTGTATCCTCAGAATTTACACACCCACAAGTTCTAACATCCAATCATTGGTTTACAATTTAAACTAAGATATGTATATTTAACTACATATCTATCAATTAAATTGCATACTAAAAGGAACTGATGTTAAGTCTTTTATCTATTGTGTGGAAAAGGTAAAATATATGACAATACGGTAAAGGGCCAGAACTCTGTTAAATAAACAGATGAGACTATAATATCTTTATGCAAGTCCTCAATTCTCACTGATGAAATCTGTTAAATGTTATCAAAATCCAACTTAAAGTTTCCCTTAGCAAAATCTGGTGTACACCACAACTATGACACCACAACTGCCACACTACACCAGAAGAACTTAGTTTCTTTACTGAGAGCTAGGGACATTGTCTGTGTAGGACTACACCACACTACATCAAAGAGACTGAAGGATTTGAATTGCCAACAGGAGTTATGGTTCTTTGTGTTTCAGAGTGGGGGCCTTGTATGCAGTTGCTTCCTACCTTTGTTCTTGTGTAAACCTAGTACAACTGTTGTCTGTACAAGTTTAGTCAATAATACTACTTTGTGTGACAATAATGTGATTGTGTCCCAGTCTTTTCAGGGTAACAGAGTGTGATTTGTTAATCCTCGCAGAAAGAGAGTCAAGCCAGAACTTATTTTTGAAAGAAAAGGATGTTTTGTGTTTGTTGTTACAGTGTCATGGCTTAGACAGAGGAGACATCCTGAATTGAACAATTGCCTCAATTTGACACTCTTTTTTGAGAAACTTTAACATGCAGGAGAAATGGAAATTGTGAAAATTAGACACCCAGTTACAGTACACCAAAAGTTGTGTTGACAAGGAAAATAAAGCAAATACTGTAAAGAGCCTTAAACTCTGTAAAAAAAAAGAAAGATTGCGACTCAGAAAAATCCTCATCCACATACTCAATCCATACTGATGAAATGTACACAACATTATTGAAATCCAACTTAAACACTAGAAGAGTGTTTTTGTTCTGACAAAAACATATGTCTCCCCCATCTCCCTATTTCCAGATACATTTATGACCATC
>JAVFBY010208437.1:0-10947 GCA_034781015.1 Tonicella lineata | reverse complement strand
GAAAATGTGAAAAGTTTACGCCGCCGCCGAACGACGACGACGAAGGGATTAAGATGGGATAAGCTCACTTGAGCCTTCGGCTCATGTGAGCTAAAAACTGGTACCAAAATTCTGTTTCCCATTATCAGTACTGAAATGATAATGTTTTTACACAGAACCGAAATTTGCTTTCCTAGGGTTTCCCATCAACAGAAAACACAGAACATAATTGAATAAACACTGAGCTATGGTCCGAATAAGATATGTTAGACAACCGACAGCTAATTTGCATAATTTAGGTATAAATTTGCCAAAATTTGTGGGAAAAGTTTTACGTTGCACATCTGTATGGAGAAAAATGTTATGTGTGAGTGTCAAAGTGGCATGCTACATCATTCTGCTTGATGATGCTGAGATATATGATTAAACACAGTTGTCTCTTAGTCAGTATAAACTTTACGAGTGTTTAACAAGCCAAAAAAAATAGTAATTTAATAAAAAAACTTGCACACTTACTTGTTTTTATTATAAACAAAAATGAGTCCTCTTCTAGCTCCCTTAGCTCCAGAAGCAACCTGAAGTTATACGTGTTATAGAATGAACCATAAACATCTGTGACTGATTACTGAGTTATTCCAGCTATACACAATTGTGAGATTTTTAGTGGTTGGTTATTTCACCTATAAAACAGAATGCCAGCTCTATGCGAGAAGTAAATCACTCTTGATGTCACTGGCAACATCAAAGATGAAACAGGGCAAGGACAGACCAAAAAACAGTGCACCACAACAAATAGGCTTCCTCGTGCCCCTAAGCTTCGGAAGCACCAGCTCTCACCTCATCATCCACATGATTTTTTCTGGAGTTAGGAACATATATTAAACTAGAGCCTAAAGTTCTTAACCCAAACACGTTAGTGTCAGTCGTCCCAGGACATAGCCTTAGATTTAGATAGATATCGGGATATTTTAATTCAGTGTAGTGTAGGCACATTGAAAGGGTCCTTAAATGTGGGTGGCCATATTGGATTGACAATGCCAACAAAGGGACCACCTAACAGCGAAATAAACATAGATTTTTAATCCTTATAGATACAAAAACAAAAATTGGACACTTCATAATTCACTTTACTAGCAATATAATGACATATTCGTGATTTACAACCATATTCATTTTCCTTAAAAAGCCTGAAAAGCTAACGTAAGTTAGTATTCCCGTTCTATCAAAATGTTGAACTCATTGGGCTTTCTTTTCATAAGTGTCATAATTTTAATTAATAGAAAAAATTGAAAAGATGGTTTACAACCATGTTACAAAGGTTAAATTCAAAACCTTAACTGCAACCGCGGAGAGTAAATTTATTAACATATATCGGTCGAGTAATGCAGAACAGCAGTAAAATAAGCTTCAAATTCCATTCTAATAATTTAAAAACATACAAAGTATATACGAATTCCTTAGACCAAAATATGAAAGAAAATAATTAAACAAAATTGTTTGCATCCTTCCCTGATCTATTTACGATTTTTAATCCACCCACAAAAAAAAGCAGAGCATCAACCAGTTGACACACAGGCTCCTGAAGATGGTTTCATTGGTATATTTGACAAAATAACGTGTCTAAAAGCTTGGAGTTGCATGGTAAGCAAAAAACTCAATGGAGGCCTCAATTATTTTGCCCATATTTAGTTAGAGACAACCTTTCCTTTTTTCACATGATGTATAACAAACGTCAAATAATTGTAAATTTCGACATTTCACCCGTCTCACAGGCACGATACAATAGCAAACACACAGAACAAAACCTGTAGAATTAAGTTTTAAGTAATACTTTAATTGGAATTATTTATCAAGATCTACACTAGGCGGCAATTCAATGAAACTACATCCATTTAAAATTTCTGATAGTAATATATCGGCACCCGTTGGTCGCCATATAAAAATACAAATTAAAACTACCGTAAATGGTTTTAAAAACTGTTATTCACATATTATTATATTTCTAAAACATAGAACAAGGGATGGGAAAGAATTAATTCGAAAATTATTGTAATGATTGTAATAATTAATAAATGTAGAGAAAAAAAAAATGTGCATGGCTCCACAGTCTGAGGGGATCAAACCTGGGTTCATTGTCCAACAACCAACACTCTACTGTGCTCACTAGACAGGAACTCATGATAGAGGGACCCAAATAGCACTCAAATTAAAGCTGCCAATCTCTCTCTATATAGATAATATAAGACATACCTTTATTCTGATTTTTGTTACATGTACAAAATCTGGAGCTTTGAAGAACATATTTACTCTTGTTCTACCTTCTGCAGACATGTAGGCTGTAATAATATAACAACAACAACATGTGTAAACATATACTATAGCTTTGGTTGGTTTGTTTGTTTGATTGAGGTTTTACACATTTGGAGTAAACCCACTAGTATTTATGGATTGTTAAAGTCTCCCTACAATATGTTCCTTACACAAAATCCCAAATTGTTGTGGGTTTTTTCCAATAAGACCTATAGAGGATATCTCCTTTTTGGTGATAGATGACATGACTATTTCATCACGTGATGCTAAAGGGCCATTTAGTGAGTGAACATGATAACCGCAACCACAACAGCCACTGCATGAAGTTGAGACATATTTTTCACTGCATGGGATGTCATAAACACCTATTTGCATACAAATAGTCAAGTAATGATTCCTAAAAAATTAATAATAAAATTGAGATGTTTGGGATATGCCTGCTTACATTATTTGTTATTCAACAAGTCAATAGAACTAAAATAAGGAAATAACCCCCTTGTGGGAATGGTAGTAGAGAATAAGTAATAAGACAATGTGATTTTGAGTGTGGTTGCGTTAAAAAGCCACAGGTGAAAATGTAAATTTTATTTTCACAAGAGATCAAATATTTAAGATATTCTGTAACGCAAAGCAGTTATTCTTTTTATTTGAAACCATAAGATGATATGCCAGTTTACTATATAATCATCTACATCACTCCAAAAGTGTACACCAAATTAAATATTCTATATATTTATTGTGCACAAAATAATAAATCATAAACAATCAATATGTTATGCACACAGTCACTGAAAGGAGTATCATGTTTAAACTTTGAATGCAAATACACATAAATAATCAGCAATAAAATTTTGAACTGAGAAGCTGTCCAGTTGAATTTGATTGTTAGGCTTTGTCTTTTATTTTATGGTGCCTTTATAATACGAAAACTGTAAAAATCTCACTGATATATATGATGAACAGTGATGATGTGTAAAGCTCTGACAGTTTCACTGATTATCTGTTTATCCTCTTTTTTTTTGACATTTATACTGTTAATAATTAAATAGTTAATTAATAAATTTATTACAATTATTTTTAATCCACTATGAGAGATATAATCTGCTATCATCAATTAATTGTCCTAAGAGGCACCAGGTCCAGAAATGAGAGCAATGGTGACAAGTTTAGCAATAGAATGCTTTTTTTTTACTACAATACATCGGGAAAATGCCTTTTATATTAAAATTTTATACAAAACACCAAAGTTAAAATTCTTCTGCAATGTTAAGTAATCTGCTTAAATGACCCACTAATCAACAATAATACTACACAAGACAAAGTTAAAATTAAGTTCTGTAAAAATAAAATAAAAACCTTTGGCCTGTGCTGTCCAGTTTCCAGTGAGTACATTTTCAGGCTGGGTATTCTCATCTGAACCCCCATCACAACCACATAAAGACACTGTCAATGGGCTACCTGTGATTTAAGTATCAATCAACATGGGTAAATCAGGGGTCTTCATCTTAATACATATAGAGTCAGAGTCAGATAGCAGGTGGCACTAAAACATCGAAATAAATGCCACAGCAACAGTATCACTATGACATGCCTTAATCTGTATTTCAAGCAAATATATAGAGGATATTTAATGAGTGATCCAGATTGTTATATTTATCAAACAAGCCAGTCGCTCGGTACAAAAAGAAATTAGATAAAGAGTTTGATAAATGCAATATCGCAGATCACTGACTTTGTATCCTATTTATCCCATACTTTTTTTATTCCTGAATTTATTAGTAACTTTACTTATAATACAGGAAGTTCAGTTTGTTTTCATTTCTATTCAAATGAGTGTGGATTTGTAGCAATAACAGGTTAGAGTAAACATGCCTGCAACGTCATTTTGAGCCTTACCACACACACTCTGCAGTCAGAATTATTATATAGTTGTTTTTGCATCATGTTATAAAATAAATAATTGTTACTAACTTTATGCAATGAAATTATTTTTCATATTAAATTTGTCATATAGAAATTTAATTTAGTTTAGTCCATACCACCTGATGAAAACAAAATATAAATGCATTCAACAAAGAAAACTAGATCAGTGAAGTCAAGATGTCAACTGGAAAGACGTAGGTTAATCAGCAGCTTGGCTTCGATTGCTGCAAAACTGTTGGGTTGCAAACACAATCACTACAGTTTTCTCTCACAATAAGTTTAAAACACATCTAAACTAACGTGGGACATATGTTTTGGATTTATTAGTTTGCCTGTCAAAGGGCCTTTCAAACAAACGGTGAGAACTAAGTTCAGGCAGATGACATGTGCCGTCAAACCCTTCTCACGCAACTTGATTGGTCAGTTTTAGGAATGAAAGTTTTTTGATACAATAAAACTTGCCACTCACTGGGTGAGTTATGCCACTCATGTTATTAAACTCTGAATGGCCAAAGTATGGGATAAAATATATTATTTAAAGTTCTTTGAAATCGTAAACAAGTATTTTTTAAATAATGATAACTTCTTAGTCTATTTTTCACTGTATAAAGAAAATGTTACGCATTGGTAACCCCAAACAAAATATATTTTAAATTTTTGCTCTATGTAAAATGCATGGTCTCACTTTGAATACACATGAAGGCTATGCTAATATCTATGCTTAAATGTCATACACCTACCATGTTTTTCCCAAAAAGAATCTCGGACGGTTTGTAGTTTGTGCAGCAATGAAACAGTTTCCAGATTAATAGAGTCTCGTTCTAGAAACACAATAACAAAAACAAAAATACCCATTATAACAAAAAAAAATTGCACATATACATGTAAGTTAAATACCTATCTCTGAAATTGGTTATTTATTTAAAGCCAAAGGCTCATGAATTTTCAACTAGATTTCAGTATATTACACATGTAATTTTTATGATCTTGTTTTATTTGTCACAAAGTCAGCTTAACAGAAAACTTAGTAGCTGTTTTGAATATTAGTATTGATGTAAGGAGTGCTAAAAAAATATAAACCTCTCAGCTTAAAGAAACAGACAATATCTCTATTCAGATTCAAATTTACATGGCCTGACCAAGCAAAGCCTCTGACCAAATTAGGTCTTTGGTCAATACATGCAAACTCCTTTTATACAACCAGAATTATGTATAAAAATGTAAATTATAGTATATAACTGTTCAGTTTTTTCCCAGCATATAATTTGAAGCATTCTAGACTATGCAAAATGGGACAGTGGCAAGATAAAGATTTATAAATTACATGTACCTAATAAAAGTTTGAGTGATCTTAGAATGCCAGTCACATGACCCCTCGCAATGTTGAAAGTAAGAAGAACCTTTAGACCTTCGTTGCTTATACTACCATCCGTGTCTCTGAAGAAAATATTGAAAAAGTAATACAACAAATACGAGAATAAGGGACAACAATTTTTAATCCAAGATAAGATTTTAATTTTATCATTCATTAATAAGAAACTATAACTTATCCAATGCAGGAGTTGGAGGTCTAAAACATAACATTGTTTCTTGTCTGATTTGTATGATGTTTAGATTGTTTGCCTATAAAATAGGAAAAGTAGTTAAAACTAATACGTCTAAAGGCTTTGTGAATTTCATAACTTAAAATCTTGAAAGCATTCAATCCATATTATTCCTTTCAGTTACATTACAAGTTTATGAGGATATTGATTACTTGGTGTTTAAAGCCTAGCCCTGGGGTAATTAACAGAATGCCAGTCAAATGAGAGGAAGAAACCACCGTTGACGTTACTGGCAACATCAAAGACAGAACAAAAACAATAGATCATAACAATCATGGCTTCATGATGTCCCTAAGCTCCGAGAGCACCCGTGCATCAAACAACCATCCGCAGTTTGTGAGGAGGCAAACTGAGCCTAATTCTATGACATTACAATGTACATGCATATGATAAACTAACTACAAAATCATGTCAGGTTTTAAAATTTCAAATATTACTTACACAGATATCTCTCTGATAAACTTATCAACTTCTTGTAGAACATTGCCACTCAACAATGCTGGTTTGTCAACACTTGTAGGACTCAGGGAAAGTGGCGCCATGTGCTGCAGGGCAGACCTACATGTGATAGAGGAGGGAGGATAAAAATAAGTCTTCATATTTTTGTTTTTGTAAGAGTGAAGAAAACAGTTACTGATTAATTGGGGTTTTACATAGACATATGGTTATTTCACTCATATGATGGTATGAGAGCCCAAAGGGTGGAGAAAACCACTCTCGATGCCACGGGCAACAAACAATGGCAACACATGACAAGCACAGGACATAAGACCATACGCATAACAAATAGGTTTCCCGAAAGGCTTATGAAGCACCAAGGCAGTGAAGGCACAGGAAACTCCCACCAACAACATGTGCAAATGATTGATTGATTTGGATTTAACTTCATACCCAACGTATTACATTTAGATGAGGGTCAATCTGATTAAAATCAGATCTGCATTTGCTCCCTGGTATTATATTGTGGCGATGTAGATCTGAGGACATACCCTACCAAATGATGTTGATTGGTCGACCAATCAGAGGGCTGCTTATCAATTCATGGTATGTGAGTCGGGGATTCCCTTGGGATGGCCCTAGCAAACAAACATCTGTGATTACCAAAGCTTCCTGCTATCTGTTTTTTTCATTAAAAATAGAAACGGTGACCTTTCTTGAACCCCACACTAGTTGACTTCAATGAACACCGTTTGCTATAGAAAGTCCTCAGATCTACATTGCGACAATACAATGCCGTAAATCTTATATAGATACATGATTTAAACTAGATTGGATGAGGGTGTGCTATTCCAATGGGTGGAGGAAACCCCCCTTGACATCACTGGCAACATCTAAGGCAGGACTAGACAAGAACAGGACGAAAAGAGGACATAATAACAAATCGGCTTCATGATATGCCACTTACATGTAGCTGCAAGGGAACCAGGGTAACATGAAGCTCTCACAAACTAATGAATTGAAAGTCAAACTTACTCTGTATGGGTGAGTATGACGGCTCTAAGTTGAGGAGCGACTGGCATAGCGGCCAGTGCTGTGGCTGCCATCACCTGTAAGTACCAAACCTCAGCTGCTTCCATCACACTTATACCACTCTCTTTTACTATCCTGGCAAAAACATTAATTCCACTACACATGAATTTAATTTAAGAAATGAACTAAATTTGAGATTTCAATTAGGGAACATAGAAAGTGTTACACTATTAAAAATTACTTGTCAATGGCAAAATTTATCATATGTGAGAAAAAATATGTGTATTACAGGGTTTCGTTGTTCACAATATAATTCAAAATATTTATTCTAAATACAAGCCACATTTATAAGGTTATCTCCTGGCGTAAAAAAAACCCCAAAACAATGTATCTCTGCCAGTGTTTTGAGACTATGTATTCAAATGACAAACACACGCATTACTTACCTGTATCCCAGTGTTTTGAGACCATGTATTCTAGTATCACACCCATCACTGTGACATCGCTTAATGTTAATCTGTACAACTGAAGAAATGGAGGCAACAACATACTTAATCTTGCTTTAGTGGTAGTATTAATTATTTGTTTGTCTTATTTTGATTTTATGTTGTACTGAAAGTTACTTCACACATGACTGTGATGGTGTGCTAGCCAAGTACATGCATTTAAAGGAATCCAATCTAATGTCACTGGCAACAAACAGGACATACACGTACATTGTACATGTACAAACAAAAAACCACAAAAAACCCCCTAAAGACAATCAGGAATTAAACTGAGAGCACTAAGGTGTTGTCGGAGAAAATATTCTTAGCGGGTTATTATGTTGTTTGGTTCAAAACCCAGAGGCTAAAAAGAGAACCTATACAGGAAACAACCACCCTCTACATGTATTCAATATGGTTAAGTTCATAACAGTATAGGTAATTGTTAAGTGGTATTCAGCCAGCACTAAGTTTATAACAAACATTATGGGAAATTCTTTAGGGATATTTTTTCAGGGTTTACTTTATAGCAAACACTTTGGGTAATTATTTAGTGATATTTAGGCAGAGCTAAGTTTACAACAAACCATACTTTTCTATGCAAAGTCAGCAACAAATGTACGGTTCAATAAATTAAATTAAAACAAGTAAAAGTTTAAATAAAAAATATGCAAGAATGGTAATATTTACTTGGATAGTAGACTTTAAGATTTTCAACCAGAATAAGGTCTCCAACCAAATGACTGAAACAAAAAATATCACAAAATTCACATTGTAACAAGCCGGAACAAACCATAAAACAATTTTTGTGACTTTTTTTAAGATAGATTTTCTGATAAATGTTGTTGTTGTAACATAACATACTATGATTCACCATGGAGACACGCGAAACGTTCGTGAAGGTTTTTCACTGTCACTCTTCTCTGGATACATGTATACATGTATATATCAGAAATCCGTACTTCATACAGAAAGGTGACTTATGTCAATAGATTATTTTGACTGATGTTTAAAACAGACATTGAAACGTTGCATTTATATAATAAATCAGCAATCCTATTTCTTGTGTGTAACATTTCTTTAAACAAAAAGATCGGGTGTTATTTTTAATACGGATAAAAATCGCCTGTACCATTTTATTTCTTTAATCCAAATTAGGTTAATTCCGTGCATGCATTTAACAAAAACAGCATAATTTGACATAACATTCAAGTCGTTTTAGTATATTTTATGAAATATTTGGAATAAAGTGCGGTATACAACATTACAAGCAGTATGATTATTATTTGCTTGTGACCTTTTGTCAGGTACCGGCTCCAGACTTTTGCTTTTCAAACTGAAGCGATAATGTCATTTAAAGAGGTATCATATGTAGAAATGTCAAAAACTTGTACAAACAAAGTACCGTACTATTATCCACATGGACCAAGCCAAAGAATTGAGACGGATTGAAATATGATTTTGCGTTTTTATAAACATTTTAACATAACGCTTGTCAATGGATATTTAAAGCAATGTGTTTACTTGAATTGATTGAGGTCATAGATAATGGCAACCGGACAAGACAGCCACTCGGTACCGTACTAAATCAAAACCATGAACATATCTCCTTTTAGTTTTAAAATATCTGTCAAATTTCAGCCCAAAGATTGACATTTCATTCTGACAATGAAGTGAAAGTAATGTATTTACCTGAATTGATTAAGGTTGCAGATAGTGACAGCCGGAAAAGGCAGTCTCTCTGGATAGCGTGTTTCTAGGCTGATGTGACTTGGGAAAGTTTGGTAAAGCACGACTCTGTCCATCAGTTGATAGGCCAGTAATCCTAAGCTTCCTAACAATAGTAACATCCAGATAAACCTGCAATTAAACACCACAAGTAGTTTAAATACCAGAATAATTATGTTAAAGTAGAGAAAAACATTAATAACATATATGATGTACAAACATTCTATATTTAAGTTGCCATTATTAGTTGTCAGTTGCCTAATTATTTTAAAATTTGGGCTACCTACATAACTTAAAGTGAAATTTAAGTTTCTTATTCAGTTTCATAGAATAAAATATCTACACGCCGTGTGAATCTGTAACAGAATAAACAAATATGTAAGTTTGGGGCGAGTGTGTAACTTAAAACTGAATATAATATGCAATATAATATATAATACAATGATAGAGAATAATCATACTGTAATGCCATGCAATGTAATGTTCCTTTAAATAAGTCTCACGCAATTTGATATTTTTATATATTTTTTAATATATATATATAATGCTAAATGCCATGGGCCCAAATACATGCATATACTAATCATTTTATTAGAGTCCATAGGTTTACATTCCATTTATTTAACTATACGTCGCATGCATACTGTTGATTAGAATATGGTACCATATATGCAATCGCTTATTTTAGCTATACATGATTAAGTTTTGCAAGACAGTTCAAAACATTTACTAGTATATGTTCATATGTCATGATCAGTGCGAAACTACGGACGGTTCTTTTGGGCAAATATTTTGATGGTAAATACTGTTTTTGTAATTCTTCGTATGCTGTGCAAACCATAATAAAGTTGTATTGGTCTTCAATAACATTACTTCACACAAAGTACACTTTCTCAAGTATGTAGAAATTTTGAAAAACTCCCACAATCTACATTTAAACGAGCATTTGCTACCCTTAATTTCGCCGTGTCCCTTTTCTTGATTTATTTTGTACCACTCCTGTCAATACCTTTCTGTTTTCTGTTCAAACTTGTACAAACTATAAAAATTTAAACATCTTGTCTTGAATTAAAGGTTATAATATACTTAAACAAACCTGTTGAGATATATAAAATAATCTTAGCTTTAACTCAGTTAGAAATGTCTGATTTCCCACCCCTTGATTTTACTAAACAACATCCGTCCCTACGCTATTTAATAGTTATTTTTAAACATCTGTTGCCCATGTATGTCTTTCAATATTGTATAAATACATTAACATGGTGTGTGCTTTATTATGATATCTTGTACTTGAATTTGATTTATATACAAAGGAATATATATTTTAGAAAATATTCCATGCTTAAAGAGAAAAGTTTTAATACTATTCCATAGAATAACTTATTTATACAAATATACTATATAATATTTACTTTCTATAGTGAACAACTTTGGATGGTCAGAAACAT
>JAVFBY010208326.1:0-10947 GCA_034781015.1 Tonicella lineata | reverse complement strand
TGCTTAAACCAGACTGCTCTTACCCAAGAGGGCTGAAAACAGTGCAGCGCATCTAAGTAAATGTTGTTTGAGAAATGAACAAGAAGCTAGTATACATAAAGTTATCTCTTCTGTATCAGAAAACGTTACTGTCAAGACGAGTGGTCTTTTAAAAGTTTTTTTAAACGATTTAATTTAAAAAAATAATAATTGCATATTGCAGGCCTATACATAGGCTGGTTCTGGAAAACATTAGAAAGGGGAAAAGTTCCATGAATGTTCGAGTAGTCCTCATGGTTTTGCTAGTAATTCTGGCGCTGTCAAAATATAGCTACAGTATTCTTCATTATTTTGGGATAATATTTTCTTAGTTAGGACAGTTTCTAGTTCAGAAAATTGTGCATGCCAAGCCTTACTCAGGAATGATCCCATGGCCTTGGCTTACGAGTCAGGCAAGGAATCACCAGCAGTTAATGTGGGCAGTTTTGGACGACTATTCAGCTTGGCTTGGTGGCCTAGGTAGTTGTCATTTACTGCTGTAGATTTTGTGCCTCAGTCTGCAAAAATGTACAATAGAATGTCAGTTAACCAAGTGATACGGGGCTCAGCTCACGAATTGATCTAGAATATGTTACCCCAAAATAAGGAAAATACAGTTACTGTTCGCATTCTAAATTGTGCAAACAAAATGGTATCATCTGACATATAGGTGTAAAAAAAAAATCAAATAATAATCAACACTAAATAATCAAAGGAACAATCTTTCTCTACGTTTTCAGACCACCTCAGCTATGTGGAGCAGTCACTGCTGATAACAGTTATATTTGCAAACAAGGGGATAAAGTAGCAGCTCGAGTGAAGGCTTCAGATGGTGAGGAAAACTGGATTCTTGCTGAAGTTGTCTCGTTTTCTGCCTCCACAAATAAATATGAAGTAGACGATATTGATGCTGAAGAGGATAAAGAGTGAGTACATGGTTTTTACTCTAGATAAATAAGATCCTTTAAAGTGTTTTAACTATCAACCAACATCCATGATCTTTGTTTTGGTTCCAGGCTCGTTTTGAAGTCCTATCTTTTAACATTAGAGTAAAACTACTCTTGCCATTTCTGATGATTTATCAAACCAATAAAACCAACAGCTCATTGGAACTAATACTAAACTCCATAAATACCATGAATTAAAGCTCAATTTGACATTTACCCTACGTCTCTTTCTGAAAATTTGCAAAATAGCGGTTGTTCATGTTGTGTGCAGCTATAAGCGGGTCATTGAAATAGTTATGGCCATTGTGATCAGTTTACAAAAATTACGCCAATCTTGTTGATGGAAGAGTTCTGTCTCTTTGATATTTTAATCCATCCATAGATCATTACTAGAGAAGAAAACTCTTCAGTTTTAGATTTCCTTTGTATTTATAGTTACAATGTACTATAATGCATCTTTCTTGTATTTGAGGTAATTTAGTTTCTTTGTTATAACCCTGTCGACAAGCGGGTGGTTGGATGGGGGCTTCCTGATGCCCTGGTACCTCTCGGAGTTAAGGGGCATCAGGAAGTAGATTTTTTTTGTGGTGCTGTTTTTTTGCTCCTTTATTTTTCTTTTTCTGTCTCGTCTTTTAAGTTGCCAGTGAGGCAGTGACTTGAACATTGTTTTCCTCCAGCCATTGGGCTGGCACGTCGTCATATATGTGAAATACCCCTGAGCATGGCGTTAAACACCAATCAATAAATCCCTGTCGCAAATCACGCTGATAGCATTGAACGTGTGTTGCTGTTGCGGTCTGACAGATTTTTTTTCGAAAAGAGTGTTTAAAAAAAAAGTCAAGACTTATTGAAAATAAGTTGTTTCTTTTTGTGGACAGAACGCCTTGAAAAGAAGGCTGCAATTTGTGTTCACCTCGTATGCCTCTTTTATAATTTTCTGAAGTTGAAATTTATGGATGTTGCAATAGTCTTTGAATATTGTATATAGAAACATTTTAGAAATATTTTTTATTTAACCTTTCAGACGTCACACTTTAAGTAAAAGGCGAATTGTTCCTTTACCTATATGGAAGGCCAACCCTGAAACAGATCCAGAGGCTTTGTTTTCTAAAAATATGGTGAGGATCTTTATTTTTGTTTTTTTTGCCAATAAATACTGTCACACTGGCTAGTGGAATAACCTTAAGTATTTCATTTAACAGAAAGTAAACTTACAATGTACAAACCAGACAGTATTATGGGATTTTCAGATTGATTGATTGCTTGTTATTAAACTGCATCAGGTATTTCATGCCAGTAAAATGGGCAAAGGAATCTGCCTTCTTTGAGGTACCAACAACATCACAGACAGAACAAGGACCAGACGAAGAACAGGACACCGTTCTAAATCATCTTCCCATTGTTTCTTACCTTTGAGAGCATCAGCGCATTAGAGGCTGATAACAAGGGGAAATCGTTGCCACATATGGTTAAGTGAAATAACCTATAGTAAGGCATTAAGCACCCCAATTGAAAATAATAATGTGGCGAACTGTAATTACATGTATTCAGCTTTTCTTCTCATTGTACACAAAACTCAAAAGAAAGAAATATTGGTGACTTTATATGGCATTTAATTTAATTGCTGTTTTTCTTTTGCAGTTGGTTTTAGCTCTTTATCCACAGACTACATGTTTTTATCGGGCTCTCATATATGAACCTCCTAAACGGGTAAGTTATCTTTGATTTTGTCAAAACGACTCGTAGCAAAAAGGGAAAATGTTGCTTAAATGAAAAAAGATTTTAAAAATTTACTTGATTTGACTGGAGTTATTCTAAATAAAATGTCCAAAACTATTCTGCTGCTTATCTTATTTAAATAAATTTATGAAATAAAATTGTAATCAATGGTACTAAAATTGAAGTCAAGGTCTTGGAAAGTGCTTTTATCATCTATGTTTTTCTCACCTACATGACCAATAGGTTTGCCAGTTTCTGCCATAACTAATAACAGAAGCACAACCTTCCTTCTGCAATTTCTATGTGGGATAGTTGCCTAGTAGGACCTAGGGTGATTTTATATTCAAGCTGAATGGTTGGCAGGAGATTCTTGATTCACTGGTGCTTGCAGAGATAAGAGGAATCAGGAAGCCAATTTGTTGATGCCCTGTTTTTTTAGTCCTGTCCTGTTGTCTGTGACGTCAAGAGTGGGTTAATTCACCCATTTCACTGGCATGTCATTATATAGGGGGAAATAACCTGATACACAGCGTTAACACCAATCAATCAATAAATCAATCAATCGATTCCAAAGAGATGGCCGGACTTGCACCATTAAAGTTAGACTAACTTCAGCAAGGCCTTAATGGTGGAAAACCAGACGAGCGATTAATTGTAATTTTGTTGTTTTCTTTTTACTTTTCCAGCCCCAGGATGACTACTGGGTGTTATTTGAAGACACATCATACCCAGACGGTTACTCCCCTCCCCTGACTGTTGCACAGAGATATGTAATTGCCTGCAAAGAAGACAAGTCTAAGAAATAATACTACCTTTAAACTGTAGTATTTTGAATTCTGTGTTGACAATTATAGAGCAATATGAACTTACTTGATGTGTTCAACAACAAACACTTAAATCTGAGCCACCACAAAATACAGAATGTACTAACATTCTTATGAAATCTAACAGAACTGTTGTTTAAGTCACATCACTCAAATATTGTGTGTCTTTGCTCAGAGCTTCCAAGAACAGTGATGCAGGTCAATACAATTTTTAGCTACTACATGTATGCGCATTGCAGATCTACCGACCCACCGTATTTTGTATGCCGAAATTATGTTCAATACGTAAATACGCCAAAGATATGAAATTTAACGCCAAAGTAGACCTGAAAATACACACAACAATTAATATTCTACGCAATTCCTGAATCCAGAAACACCAGAATACACCTACATTTCTCCGAGGGTAGGAAGGTCTGGCATTGGATACAGGAACGTAATCTTCAAGAAGTGGTGTTCAAGTTGTATGTACAATTAAGTACATTTCCAAGACTCACCATAATGTTTGTGTGATTTTCGACATGCTATTCTGTAGGCTTCATAAATATTGGTTGTGGTGTGGCACCTTACCAGGTGCTCAATAACAGAGGCTCACCTGGTTATGAATGACTACTATACATGACGATGATGTCAGTCACATCTATGGGCTGCAAAGCTGCCTGTAGATTGAATAAAATATTCAACCAGACCCAAAAAGTATTCAATATTTACCCTTTTAAAAAACAAAAATATTCACTTTTGAAACTAACATCTTCAATATTTTGTTTTTGTAAGAAACTGACTTTTCTCAACCAGTGGCTGTTTTCTGCACGTTGAACTGATGAGTTCTCTATATATATATATGTATGTAATGGACCATTATAGGAGGTTGTAGTGAAAGATTTTTGATGAATGGCATTTTTTTTTATGTGGATTCTTCTCGGTTATCAACTAGACACTGACAACGTCGTCACATATAAAGTGAAATAACTCCCAAGTACATTGTAAGGAAATTATGTGGCTTAATTGACATTTTAGACAGACCACTGTGTTTGCTTTGTTAGGTTGTGATGTGGGTTCTAAACAATACAGGGATCCATCTTTTTGAGACCAGTCTAAAGCCTATCTTAAAAGTGTAATACTCTTTAAAAGTTTTAAACAAAGATATTCACCTTTGAAGCTAAAATCTTCAATATTTTGTGTTTGTAAGAAACTGACTTTTATCACCCACTGTTCACACAATGGCTGTTTTCTGCACATTGAGCTGCTGAATTCTCTTCGTACAAAATGTATGTACTGGACCAGTACTGGCAGGTTTCTTTTTATGGGAATTCTTCTCGGTTTGCAATTAGACACTGACAATGTCGTCACATAAGTGAAATATTACTCCCAAGTACATTGTAAGCAAATTATGTGACTTAATTGACATTTTCGACAGACCATTGTGTTTGCTTTGTTAGGTTGTGATGTTTGGCCTTCACAATACAGGGATCTATCCGTTTGAGACCAGTCTAAAGCCTATCTTAAAGTGTTATACTCTTTTAAAGTTTTAAACAACTGGGGCTAGTTTTATAAAACTTTGTACGCAAAATTTCTGTTGTAAATGACATCATCCCAGGTGACTTTCATACGGTGAAGTCCTTTACGATCATAACTAAAGTTACTTTGCATACAAAGTTTTATGAAACACCCCACTGGGCCCTGTAACCCCTATTTTCTTCAGTATTTAAAATATGCAACCTTAAAATTACAGGGGTCTAACTAACATTTTGGTCATTTTGAGAAAACTGCTTGCAAAGTTCGATTGCTTCTTGTGCACATCCTTATTATTGAATATTTCAAGTTAGTGATTGTAATGTTCCATCGTCCTGAGTAATTGACAGTGTTTGAGCCATTTTGTGTTTTCAACAAATCTCATGGGGTTACCAAATCAAATGGAACCTTGTAACTTCGAAAACCAAAACACCAGTAATTTTTATAAGGTTTTACATAACTCTCCTGCTAGTAGATAGAACTTTGTAATCCCAACATTATCCACTATCAAACTCATTTTTGACCAACATGTTAGTTTATTAATAGAACCCTATAATTCTAAGGTCACGAATAACTGATATAAGATATCTGCTTGTACATGTGGTTGTATGAAAATAAGCTTCAATAAGTATAAGTGATTCTTTTGTGTGCAGTATACTGCATGTTTTTACATGACTGATGCATGTATTGTATTCAAAATGATAAATCACACTGTCACAGGGATGCGATGTAGATTAAATGAAAAATGCAGTGACTATTGTTGCGACTGCCGTAAAGAAAATACTGTTTTGGCTATTCTTACTTACAAGTCTGAATCTCGTATATTTTTATGTCAA
The DNA here is from genome assembly GCA_034781015.1 of Tonicella lineata. Classification (NCBI taxonomy): domain Eukaryota; kingdom Metazoa; phylum Mollusca; class Polyplacophora; order Chitonida; family Mopaliidae; genus Tonicella; species Tonicella lineata. The sequence goes on along the minus strand of JAVFBY010208326.1, from coordinate 5,091 downwards.
TGATGAATAAACACAATTAAAACAAAAAAATACAGTCACAAAAATACAGTCACAAAAAAGCAGCCAAACAGAAACCTGGATTCAAACAGAAATTAAACAAAAAAAAATAGTGGAAAAAAAATTGCCTTAATCAAAAATCATTTAGATCTAGAGTGCAACACGCTACCAAATATGTTACCATCTTGAAAATAGAATATAAATATTCCATATCGTGTGCCATCAGATTTGCTCATGCATGAGAGATGTGAAATTAGCCACAACAGTATGTTAAAGGCTTTAGTAAGATTAGCCACTGCAAATGAAAAAGCTCAAAATTATCTTATGTTTTGTATATATCTGCATTATTATGCTGTCTGTATAAATTTACATGAAGCAATATTAATAAATAATATGTATTTCGAAATGTTCTTTGCTTTTTCTTTATAATGATTGATTGGGGTTTGCAGTGCTCAGGGGTATTTCACCTACATGTATATGCAGCATGCCAGTCCAATCAATAGAGGAAACCACCGTTCACGTCACTGGCAACATAAATTGATTGGGGTTTAATGCCATGATCAGGGGTATTTCACCTATATGACGGCGTGCCAGCCCCATGGGTGGAGGAAACCACTCACATCACTGGCAACATGAAAGACGAGACAGAAAAAGGAAAAAAGAAGAAGAAAAAAACCACCACAAATAAAAATCTACTTCCCCTTAACTCCAAGAGCTCCCGCCCAACAACCCACGCTATTTCTTGGGGGATTTATGAATATTAACTTGTAAATCCATGTGTCTATCAAAACAGCAGGTAACCTAAAAATCATGCTTGTCCTTCAACGCTTTAGATAAGCAAGTTAACCTATTTCACTCTGGGTCAATTTTACAAAGCAGTTTTAAACTTGAGTGAAAATATTTAAATCCACCTAAATTACCTACTTTTAAATTTTGACATTTAATATTTGGGATTTAGTTTCGTAATGTCACCAGGCATATATTTATAATTTTGCACACAGCTTTCAACATTTAGTTTAGTATTTTGACTTAAGTCAGAAATTGATTTGTGAAATCTGCCCCAGTCCAATAGGGTTAAAGGAACTACCCTTGATCACTGGCAACTTGCAAAAAAAGTCAAGATACCAGATTATTTTATCAAGGTTTATTTCACAGATGAGCAACCTGGATAGAAATACAGGAATAAATTCCTAAAACATTTTTTCCAAATTTTCTATGACAATTTTAAACCAAGCGAGCCAAATAGATTGGCGTTATTTGAAATGTCCTATATATGTGTTGGGTGATGAAATACAAGATCGTATATATAATGTCATAATAGTAAACAAAAACTTCTTATTGAAGCAAATCCAGATATATCACTTCTATAACTAAACATTCCATGAGAAGAACGTTGGGGTCTCATTTTGTTCAATACTCGTATGTCATATTTATGTACAAAGTGATTTGCACAGTAAAATTGGCATCAATCCAGCACAAAAAGGTGTTGCATAAATCAGATCCCGTAAAACAAGGTTCCCACTGTCGTGCGATCAGTTACGAACACAACAATTTCATTTGAAGCTGATCATGGAACTTCTCTGAAATGTCAGGTTTGGATACGAGATGGTGCGAGTCGATACGTTCTGATACCATTTGGTGCGCATTGATGCGATATGGTCACGTTTGATCAATTTCAGGTGACACGATCTCTCACGATCTGGCCTCCCCTTCAGATCCTATCATATACGTCCCGATAGGAATGTCCCGATTGAGCCCACGATTGGGTCTCGATTTGGGTCTCGATTTGACACGATCATAATGTTCGCAATCCCCGATTTGTGACGATCGGGTAAGTGTTGATAAATTTGAATACCCTCCGATACGTTCATCGCAAACTGATGCACCCTGTTGCGATATGATACGATTGTGGCCGCCTTGTTTTTCACGATGAGGATCGAGAGTAATCAAGATTTGAGCTACGATCGAACACCGACTTATATATTTATACGGAACGACTGACGATGCATGGACTGCTTTGTTTCTTGAGCTTCTACAAACTGAACACTACAACCCTCAACCATTGGTGATGACATGGAGTTGAAGATGATCCCGATCATCACGATTAAGTAGCACGATTAGATGTGATTTGTCGCGTTTTGTTACGATCCAATACAATCTGATGTGATGATCACGATTGACATATTTTTTTAACCGTCCAAAAGTTTGCTACGATCAAAACGATTGCCACGACTCACCTCGAGATCTAATAATATCTGTTAGGATTACCAGGATTAAGACCACGAATTGTGAAAGTGGGAACTTAGTATTACTAAAAATGGACTATTTGATATAGACGATTGGAGGGTGTTGACAAAGCTGGAGTCCGCAAGCGGCCTTTGTGTTGTACCATAGTGCACGACGTTTGAGGGGGATTTCTAAATATAATAGACGCTTTGAAACTATTCCAGGTCTAATTTAAAATATATAAATGTGAATTTTATCTATGTTTATCTCACAGATAGATACATTTCCCCTTCTCTTAACAGATTCATTTTAGTTTGTCTGCGTTATTATTAAAGTGACCTACTATTTAAGGTAATTTTTAGGGATATTTGTGAATTTTTGGGAGGTAGGCATACCACTTACATAAATTGACATGTAATGTTCACCACGTTATTGTATTCTTCATTTGGCTACAACGGGAAAATAAAACACAAAATCAGAACACCATTTTTGCAAACTGCTATTTGGGTTATATGTACCCAGAATCATTTCACCTCCGGCTTCTGTCTCCTTCAACTGTACCCTTGTGTTCTCTGGGCTAAGGGACACAAGCAACATCATCCATGTCGTCGTCCTACTTTTGTTACCATTGATATCGAGGATGGGTTCCTTCACCCATTGGACTGGCATGCCGTCTTGTGGGTTTTATAACTTTACCCTAAATCATCCAAACAAAGAAACAAATCTGTAGCGGCAGAAATAACAACAACAAAATACATTTATTTTTGGAGTGTGTGTGTTAAAACGTGTTTCTGAATTTTGGTTGAACTGTTATCAGTTATGTGATAAATGGTACGATTAGAGTATATTAGAAACCCGCACAACACACCTGCGTCCTTATACACAGGTAAGGGTATAGCCATGTTTATTAAAACACTGCATGTATATTCGTTTTCGATCAGATCTGAGACGACCCCACGTGGCCGCACAGTCACGGACGTGCTTATGGTTATGTAGATCTTGACTTGTGTATTGTTATACCCGCAAATTATAGAGATAGTATCTTAAAATAGGTGCCTTCGGTTTAACAGTCTACCTCTACTCTGTCTCCTGTCATATTCTGAGCTTGTTTCATTCTACTTTAACGGCGTGTCCGTGCAACTTTACAATTCAAGGCACAATGAAATATCGTCTTTCTGCACGTTGCCACTTGCTTTGAGAGCACCAGGACACAGGAAGGTTTCACCAACCAGACGTCAACCCTGAATCCTGAAGTTACTGTTCATTTTGCGGTTCTTAAGTTTGAGAGTTTTCCAAATTAATGCTTTCCCAAACTTACAGTAATGGAACAAGAAAATACACATAAAATGTTTTACAATTTGATAAAGGCGTAGATGACACCTAGCTGAATGTGGCGTAGAACACTAGTCCATCAATGAATAGTGAGTGCACTCAGTTGTTTGTGTATTGATCTACAAGCTGAATCTAAATCCTATACCTTTGAGAGAGGATTCCGTGTTTGGAAGGTGTCAAACATCAATAAAACATGCACATAATTAGGTCGGCGCTAATGGCTTCATTGTGAGCTGAAGTTTAACTTGTTTACAGGAATAGATTACCTCTAGTGCTTGCTTCTCGAGGCAGAAGATAAATAAAATCATCCCTTTCGGCTCAGTCTCTGACCTAACGCTAATAATGCTAAATGTATGCAAATGTCTATATGTTTTTTCCTCCTCAGTAATTCTGCTGCGGATGGTTCGAGAAAGCTTACTCAGGTGCTCTCATAGCCGATTATCTGGGCGACCAGATTTTCTTCCTAGCTGTCCTGTCCTTATGCACTTTGTTGAATTTCCTCAATTTTAAAGGCTTGTTTAAACGTATCCATGAACTCGGTTATTCTATCTGGTCGTAACAATTGTGTGTTTTAAATAGTTTGTTCTACGGTGGATTGGAAATCCGTGCTTGAATCATTTCTTGAATCGTTCGTGAGCATTCCTGCAGTCCTGTTTTTCTTCGCTAGTTTTGATTTCAGTTATTGTCTTCGAACATGAGATAGTAGCTATCTTCACGCATTATATGAGTTATAGTTTATCTCCAACGTTATTATACGAGTTATTGTTTATCTTCAACGTTATTATACGAGTTATTGTTTATCTTCGCGCATAACGATATAAGTTATTGTTTATCTCGCTCATTATGATAGGAGCCTTGGTTTATCTTCGCGCATTAAGATACGAGGTATTGTTTATCTTCGCGCATTGTGATGTGAGTTTTTGTTTATCTTCGCGCATTATGATTCAAGTTATTGCTGTATACGCTGATCAAGAAAATCATGGTGTTGTAATTTAAAGATAATTATACACTTACACATGGTTATTCTAGAAAAACACAAGATTTGTGATTAAACCTATTTTACTTGGTTTTGAAAATGAGTTGTTATAATATCCGGGATGCTATTAAAAAACCGTCTGGCGTTGATGTATTTAGCTGTGCTTTTGCAAAATCAACAAGCAATGTCCGCTTTATTGATGTCTTATTTCTTTAAGACAGATTACAATTTAAAGTATGCAATGGAATAAAATAATAAAAACGTACTAGGGCTTATAAGATGATCTGTATTGTTTTTTAGAACAAAGTGTCGCCAAAACACGCCAGGCGGATGGACAAACATATAGATGGACTGACAGACAGAGTGGGCTCCATCTGCCGCCATGTTTCACATAAATATAGCCGCGTAACCAGCTGAAAGTACTGTATTGGTACTAGCTATATGGGCAGCGTTCCTGTACCTAACAGCTGTACGATGTCCTTTATAGTTTGACGGAGACAGAATTATAGAGATCCATATACATAACATCTGTAAGAGGTATTGTCATTAATCTGTTTGTT
>JAVFBY010208215.1:786-10948 GCA_034781015.1 Tonicella lineata | reverse complement strand
AAAAAAGAGAATGTTCTAATAAACAAATAAAAAAATAAATGACAAATTTTGACCTCGAAGGGGCTGTCCATCCTTAAAAACATGTATGTTAATAACGTTTCTATACAAACATTATTTTCAAACTTGAGTTTTATTTCAGATATTTGTTGTCCATAGATAATGTCCTTAAAGTAACAATGCCGCCTACAATTAAGTATGTTTTGGTACATAAAATCAAATGTGCCGAATAAACGATTTCTTGCTAGACGCGAAACGTTTGATTGTTTGATTTTTTAAGTTGGTATTTGCTGCCCTGCTCAATTAGTGTATTTGATAGCTGTTCAATTTACACTAGGAGAGATTCGTTGAGGAACACTAAAGACAGGACAGGAGGGCACAAAATATCAGCTTTTTGGTGAACATTGCGAACTTCCCGTCAACAAACCACACTAACATTTTGAAGCCCAACGTTAATTACACCTCCAGCCTGCAGATTGTCACGTGAAAATGAAATAATAGAAAAGGTTATAAACAAAGTTAAAACTGATATTTTTGAAGGGATATTTAAATTGCCTACTGAGAAGAGTTCGCATTTATACAGGCTCATGCAAACTTTATGAACATTAAATATGTTTTGTTTGATCAAATCCCACATGCCACATGCCCATATGTTATTGGTAAATATTTAAAAATAAATGAAGTAAATGAAGTGACAAAAATAGACGCATACATAGCACGTCTACCACATAACCAGGTCATTATGTTGTTCAAAATGTAGATATTGAACGGTTACCAAACACTATTAAAATGGCAATACTGTTGGATACTTCTGTATAAAATCAGTCATTTTAGAATTACATTTGCAGAGTTTGTCTGACCTATCAAGATATTCATCGTTTTAATAAAACGCGTTTCGATAGTAGTTTGCTTGACCTGGAATAAATGCCGACACCTGTCAATTACAAAAATGAATGACACTTACTGTTTGGGGGTATTCTTTGAGGATTCTGCGTACTTCCTCTGTTCGTCCTTTGCTAGCTGCAGCCACCAACAATGTGCCTGCAGACAGTAAGACAACCTCAGTTAAAATATACGCTGTTAGTGACTTGGTGAGCAGGAGGAGGAGCAGACATTGGATAACTCTTGGTGAAACATGGGGATTAAGCCAATCCTTACTGCTTTGTTTTATATGCATAGTTAGGATTAATACACTTGCCCATGTGATGAACAATATGTCCACAGTCTGTTTACTACATTAAAGCTGTTTCTATCGTATGAATGTTATTTCATAGTCCAAGGTTAAAATTTGATTTTGTTATTATAATAGTAAATACAACTGCAAAGCCCTTTCACCGTTAGCTATGAAGGTCTAAAGTGTATCGAAACTGTTGATATCAATACCTTGTCCTTATAGCTATATTTTGTCTAAACTTTGTAACGTAAAACTATTTTGCTACATTGTGTATCCACGCTCCTTAAAAAGAACCATGGTGTAAGCAAAAATACCGTTGTAAAACCATGGTATAAAATGATATACCACAGTACAGTGGCCTTATTTAATGGTAAATCCATGGTACAACAGGGAACTTTTTCTGTTGAAATGTTGACTTCCACGGTGTTGTTGAATTGCACCAAGTTTAGCAAAAATGCGATCTAACCCAGAACGTTCTTAGAATAGCACTAGCTCACGAACATACATTCCTGTAAACACCATCGAATTCGTAATTATCTAGCCAGTCATACGTAATAATATGCCACAAGTAAACACAAGATTGAACGTATTGTAACCTTTTTTTCACACAACTTGCAGACGGAGCAATTACGGAGCAATTTTCGTGGGGAAAAAAACTCTAACGTTGCACTTTTATTACAAAAACACACAAAATACGGAGAACTTCGGTATATACTAAAACATATTAAAAATAGCAGCTCTGTTGTAACCAACGCCAGCTGTACCTTAACAAATATCATGTTTGTGAAATATAGGGAGTAATGGAGGGGAGACAAAATTCCACATAATCCGACCCAATTTGTTGAACAGAAGAATTGTTATAGTGAAGAAACACACTTAATTATATACAGTTGAGAACAATTTGTATTGATCAGTGGAGTTGGAACTGCACGATCAATTCTTACAACATTGAAGTATTACAGCTTCGACTACATTGGACATAACAGTTGTGCTACGGAACCTTACTTCGAGTTATTTCGAGGTTATGACATTAAATTATCCCGATAAATAAATATAACCCGTTTATTGTATTTTTGATTGCATTGGAGTATAAAGAAGAGTTGAAAGACACTTAGCAGTAGAAATACTTTTCAATCGCACACACAGAAATAATTAAAGGCAGATCATTACGAGCTTTCAAACTATTCAATTTCAACTCAATTTGTCAGTTTTAGAAATGTAAGTTTTGTAATCCAATTGTAGTTAAAAAAAACAACAACCGGAAAACTTTATTTGATATCGGCTTAGTTCTACAGAAAACAGCAATAACTCTCCTGCCCCCATTGGACTTCAAAATACACTAATCAGTGTCAACAATTATTGTTCAGTGACAAAAATGGTTTTTATCTTTATCCCTACAAATGCTTCTTGTGTCTAGAGTATGTATCCTGATCTCTATTCAATACCATTATGCCAAGGCCGAGGTAAAACTGGCACAACATGGTAAATATCTTGTGAGGGCAGTTAGTTTAAAACAACATTGAAGTATTACAGCTTCGACTACATTGGACACAACAGCTGTGTTACTTGGCGGAGCCTTACTCCGAGTTGTTCAGTGGCAACAATATTGAATGATCTTTATCCCTACAAATACTTCTTGTGTCTAGAGTGTGTGTCCTGACCTCTATTCAATACCATTATGCCAAGGCCGAGGTAAAACTAGCGCTGTATGCTAAATATCTTGTGTAAGTTTAAAATAATTACTTAAAGAGCCTAATGCTATGCACAAATGTTTATTATGTCTAGGCGGTAAATCCCCAAAGAATTCCAAGTGATTGTGTGACGGCCAGCCTCATCACAGCCCATGGTTTTAAATACCTTTGGCCTGGTTTAAAATGTATTTCTAATCTCAATTGACATATGTGTTTAATTAAATGTACATGGGACATTATAAACCATCTACACCGCACGAGGCTATAATAAATAAACAAGGAAACTTACTTCTTTTCCTGTGTTTCTTTTCACTTTTGTGGACGGCCCCTGTTTGATCTTTCCCAGCATCCACCAGCTTTCCATGGCTATCACCTATATCCAAGTGGTCTAAATTCCTTTTAACTGCGTCTGCAAAAAGACAGACAGTCACACTTAAAAAAACACACTTTTCAATGGTGTGTTTTAAACAGAATGAGTAGAGGTTTGACAACTATTTTCGAAACGTCGGTTTTCAGAGAGGTGAACCGATGTCTGCTATTCTGTTTAAAAACATATTCCAAGATATATACGCTGGCCATTGTGACATAGAATAGCAGCTTGAACCAGCTTGAACCAAACCTATTGCATTATTCCTCTGCTACGATGTGTGCTACTTCAAAGCTCCTGGCATATAGCAATAAAAATGCTTGTGACAGACCACTCCACGTCTCGTCGAAACAGCTTTTTCCTTACCGAAAACTGTTGCATTTTATGTCTTGACCCCAGACAGGAAAATCTGGAACGAGTGGTGGTACACATAAAAAGTAAAGATTATGGGTTGACCAAGGCAATGCATCACATTAATTGATTTTACAAGCATGGTTCGAAACTGTCATTCTGTGCAAATTGACCTGTTTGTATGTTCAGGGCTCTTCATACATCATTTGTGTGGCAATTTAGAAGTTGATTAATTTTAACTGACAATCTTCACTTGTTGTAGCCATTTTAGTATAATTAGACATCCGTATTTACATTAGGTACTATATCTAATAGCACTGATTGTGTATAGTTAAATTATTGTAAACACCAAACTGAGTAAACTTCGTGTGTAAACTGTATTCACACCTGAAAACAAACAGCCCTAATCCCGTTCAGGTTCAAGTCTTGCGCGAACAGATTTGGTCAACCAACCCGTTGGCAGAAAACAACAGATTTCCATTGATCCACAGAAACCTCCCCAAACTGTAAAGAGACACGCGTGGTATATATTACAGCTGGGTGGACTTAAAAAAATAGATACCGCTTTTATCAGCGCTGTCTAGATAGCTCCTTGAGATGAAGTGAAGCCGATATTTGAAAATGTTGAATTTTGTTTCTTTACTCGCTTTGTCGAATTGATTGGCCAGACAATCCAAGTGGGCCTCAATCTCTCCGCACGAGACTCGACATGAAACCACGAAGTTGGCTTCCTTCGTTGGCAGATTGTGTAAACATGGGACAAATATGTGTAAATAGAAGTGCAAATAACTAACATGTAATAACCAGTGAAAGTTTTTTTTACTGATATGCAGTCATGTGTATAAGTCAGTGTCACATGACGGAGTCTGATTTTAGCCAACAAAATTTCATATACGTTAACTGGTCTCATCAAATCTTATACTGAGTGTATATGTAGTGGGCAATATCGTTGAATACTACACACCTGTCATGTGATTTGGTGCCATCACTATCTTACTGCCTATACTAAGCCAGGGTGGGTACGGCACTATAAAACGACACTGACACTAATCGGCAGATTATTGGATATTTTGGTGCTGATCAAATTCCAGTGGCGCCAGTACGTAGGCATGGTTAACGCATCTGACTTTGATGTACAGTATGGGTTAAACAAGGCGCCCAGTGGACCTGCTTATTCAATTACGGCTATTGTGGTGGTGTGTTTTCACAAGCCTTTTAAGTATTGCAGAGAAAGAAGTATCGAACCGTAGGCGTTAAACACCAATCAATCAGCGGGTGGTTAAGGGAGAGCTTCCGGGTGCCAAGGGGCTGTCGGGGTTAAGGCGCATCGGGAAGTAGGCCTAATTTGTTAAGTAGTGGCGTTTTTTGTTCCTTTTCGTACTTTCATGTTGCCAGTGACGTGAACGATGGATTTCTCCAACCTTTTGGACACTTTGTTTACAATGATATTTTTCACTAGTTTCTAAACGAAATTTCCTGAAACTCGACAGGTCATAGAAGAGATCAGTACAAAAAATGGAAATTTTGTTTGAGTTTCTTATATTCTGTTTTTTAACTGCAACGTTATGTTTGTCTTAGTTACTGGCAATCATAATGCCAAACGAATTCAATTCTTGTTTTCGTTTATTTTTTATAAATGCAGAAACAGAAAGTGTGATATAACACCACCTGGGATCTCACCCGAGACCGTTGGCTTATAGGACAAACACTCTACCGACTGGGCTATAAAGGACGTGGAAAGAGCCATAGATAAGGTTCACCCAAGTAAAGGCTGTATTTCTTTCTCTACATAAGGCACTGACACAGAGACGCCGGCTCTCACACATGCGTTTGTTATTTGAGTTATACTGAAATCTGGTTCTGGCATATATATTTTTTTCAAATACAGAGAAAGAAAATGTGACATGACTCCACCGGTGACCGAACCCGAGACCTTTGTGTTACAGGACCAACACTACAGACTGAGCTATAGATTTCGTCGATAGAGCGATAGTAAAGGTTTGCCCACGAAAAGGCTGTATTTCTTTCTCTACGTAAGGCACTGACACAGAGACACCAGTGCAGCATTTTTTTCTATATCTTACTCACATATATGTTTTGTTGTTTGAGATACTGAAATCTGCTTCTGGCTTATGGAATAGATTATCTTTGTTAATCCGAGATTAATTTTGAGTGGAGACAGATCGGCTGGCAAGACATCCTTATTCCCCACAGGTGGCCAGTGACAATCTAGGCAGCTACCCAGTTGTACAAACATCTTGTCAGGCATTACTCTATTTATTACACTTTGTTACAAACATGCATGTCAGCTATAAAGACTGCATACATTGCACCTTGTGTATTGGTAACATTTTCTGTCACCAGTGGCCTCTGGGATTATGTACAAACACCAGGCTTATCTGTTAGGGGCGGGGCTAATGAAAGGTGTGTTACATACATGTACCTATTTAAGTGGTGGAAAGAATTGCAACAGTATCATAGCGGCCGGCGGCACCAACTTATCACAGCAATATTTATCCTCGATCATCATATCTGCCTCTGATGAAGAGCAGAACGTACTAGATTAGACAAAGGAGAACAAAATTCAGGATGACACAGTGAAATTTCTGTTTAAAGATGGTTTTACCTCCATAGGCCCTCCAACTCCTGGATGCAGAAGACTTAGCTGCATTAAAGATAACGAGAGGCCAGCAGAAACTGATCTTAAAAGCAGTTAAACATTTAATGAGAGAAGAGACCACTGAGTCACCAGGAAGGACTCTCACTGAACCTGCACCGGATGCAGCACCTCACGATCCATACACAGAAACAGTGCTCCAGTCCATGAAAACTTTACAGAATTCCACCGACATGCCCTGCAGTAGCCAACCACCTCAACATGCGGGTAAGCCCACTAATCATATTAGTACCCAGGTTCCCCTATGTCAGCCCAGCTGGAGTGATCCCCAGATTTATTTTCATTCTGTGGGAAAGCCCCAGACTCGTAATAACTTCTTGGATATTACTGACTATGTGGAAACTTCAGGTGGAATATCCAACGAATAGTTATTTCTGAGCAGGACCACACACAGTTTGTCCTTCGAACAGCCATGAAACCGAAACTTGAGACACTCACCATAACGCAATGGTCATTGGCAAATTTACCCATATTGTGTGTCCTTCTAGATAAGGAAACATCCCCCTTGGAATTTGTGCTGGATTACACAATCTGTGTCTGTATATAGTTACGTGGAGAATATCGACCCCGTTCAATACCAATCAGTTGCTGATGCTGCTAAAATAATAACACCCGGTTTTTACATGGCTAAAGTGGACCTAAAATCTGCATATCGGTCTGTACCGATCAGCAAAGAAAGCCAGTCTGTAACTGGTCTAAAATGGCATATAAATGGAAAACCTTTGTACTTGTATGACTCGAAACTACCGTTTGGCAGTCGACTATCCCCTGGTCACTTCCGTCGCCTCATACAAGCCGTGCGTAGAATGATGGAACGGCGCGGCTTTAAAGATATTGTTGTCTATCTTCGTACGCTTGACCGGTGTTCCATTGTGTGATACGTGTGCTTGTTTCACTGTTACGGAAACTCGGATTTTCTATAAATTGGCGAAAGGTATTAGATCCTTCACAGCATTTAATTTTCTTGGGAATCGAGCTGAACTCTCAAGAAATGACATTATCATTAAACAATGAAAAACTCCATGACTTGCGGCAGACGCTGGAGGAATTTTTCCTAAAGCGGCGGGCATCCAAGCGACAATTGCAGTCATTGTTGGGCAAGATTAATTGGGCGGCATCAGTGGTCTATGGGGGTAGAAATTTCCTCCGGCGGATTATTAACCAATTAGGCACTCTGCGTCGGCCAACTCACAAGCTAGTAATTAACAACGAAATCCAGGCGGATATTAGTTGGTGGCTTAAGAGCATGCATTTTTTCAATGGAAAGTCGGTTGTACTGAGCAACCAACCGATTACTTCATTATATACAGATGCCTGTGGAGTGGCAGCAGGTTGCTGCTTCATCGGAGATTGGTTCTATGTTAACTTTGATTGTGACATTCCAAAAGCTGCCCCTCTCCTTATCAATTTCAAGGAAACTTTGGCAGTTGGTTTAGCGGCTACGCGATGGGCTCCACACTTCCAAAACAAACGTGTTATTGTATTTTCTGACAATTCGGCCACCGTCGGGATGATCAATCGTGGATTATGTCGTCATCCGTACATTATGTCTGTGCTACGCCATTTGTTTTGCCTCTCTGTACAACATAATTTTCGTCTAAGTGCTAAGCATATACCTGGAAGACTGAATAATTTTGCCGACACAATTTCCCGCTTGCGTGAACCAAAACATTATAACACGTTTCTCAATCATTTTCCACAGCCCTCGTCACCGATTTGCCACATGACCTTTAATACACGGAAATCTGTTTTTTGTACTCACAGATCGGTCCCCACAGGAATGTCTACAGGAATTGGATAGACATGTGCTCCTGTGAAGACGACAAACTTTTGCTTAACATCTAATCTTTGTCCATCTCGTGCTTGTCTGTTGTCGTTTCGCTAGTCCCCTGCTGCTGCTAACAATTCTCCAACCTTTGTGCTTAACATTAATGAGAATCTTCTGATTTTGACCTATCCAAAATTTGTGACCAGGTTGAAATCAACTTTTTTAACCGTCGGACAAAATCCAAATAAACATTCCGGCCATAATTTTTGTCGTGGTGGGGCCTCTCTAGGGCCACAGTCGGGCGTTCCTTCATAGTTGATTCAGCAGCAGGATGATCTCTACACAATCAGAGACAGATATCGGCTACCTTAGCCTAACACGTTTTTTAATTGTTTAAATAATTCATTTATATTATATGATATACCCTACTGTGGTTTGGAGGTTTATATTACTACTGATTATCTTTAAGTTTACTGTTGTTTGATTATGTTGATAAGCAACATGTTTCTTCATAATTTTGCTAGATATTTCTTGGCTACGGCAATAAATCCCTACATCTCCCAAACCACAGCACGGTCCTTTCTGTGTATATTTCTTTTGTATATATTTCTTATTGTCTTGATTTTATTAGATGAGTTTAGTAGTAAGTTGCTTTAATCGTAGGGAAATAATTAAAGGTCAGTTTTCTTTGATTATTGTTGATATGTATTGTACAGTTAGCTTTATTATATGTTTATAGTACTGATTTTTACTTTGATTTAACATAATAAAATACTGTAGGTAATGTGCCTACTCAGATGATGTGTAAAGGTATTCTAACCTTTCTCTGGAACAATCAGCATTGATCGTGCATTTGATCAAATAGCTCATTGTTTTTGTAACTTAATTATACGTACCTTATCCAAATGAATATTGGACAAAGTGTTTCAGGATTCGAGACCACGTATGTTATCCCGCATCTACTATGTGTAGATCTGGGCTGGAGTGATCCAGTTAGGTTAGTTTTAACAGATAAACGCAACTCGGGTATGTTCATAAAACAGATATTGTGCAAATGGGAGGTCAGTTCGGATACGATTTTAGGTAAGTGGTATTTATTATTAAGGTAAGCAGGGTAACCACAAACAAAATAATATCATATCGAAATAAATATAAGTAGTTTATGACACATTAAGGTGTGTAGATTTCCAATTGTTGGTTGTTGAGAGTGTTACCTTGATCAACATACCACAAGATGGGAAAAACAGTCAATTGTCATTTCAGAAGGTCAACCATGTCAAGGCAGGATTACAAATGGCTGTGTCCAGTGGATTGCACTCTCCGCGTCAGGGTATTCTGTGAAGGCCTAACACTCTCCAAGACTGGATGCTAAATGACCCAGTCATTTCTGATTGGTATAAATGTCATTTTTGTAAATAGGTCACTGTCTAGCCTTACAGGAAAACCGTTACAAAAGCTCCGTTTTCATCAACATTTGGACAGCCCGTGTAATTATTTTTTCCAAGTTTTGTCACTTGCCGTTTTGAGTACTATCTTTTTTTGAGGTCAGTTAACGATGAGAAATATGCCTTTCCTCGAAATATTCATCCATGACAAACGTAAATGATGTTTGTTGATATCGTTGTTGTTGTAACATGCGAGCTGGTTTCTCGAAGCATTTTGTAATCTGACGGCAAGGCACATGAATAATGGATAAAAGATTTTTGGTTCGAGGATAGTTTTCGTCACTTCCGGTCAACGTGTGGCCTTAGGCGTCATCTGCGGAAGTGTTCATTCCTAGCAAACATCTAAATCGGAGGTACCACATGGAAGGTAACCATGCTTACCAAAAATTAGAAATGTAGAGCGCAGGCGGATGTCAACAAAAAAAAAATGCTGAGGCAAATAAAAGAAAAAAATGAAGAAATCAATAAATAACGTACGTTATGTTTAAGAAATAAAGGTGTTTTTTTTTTAACCTAAAATCACTGCGATAACTGCAAATAAAAAGGAATTGCCCACTGTTTTGGGATAAAAACAGTGGACAATTCCTTTTTACTTGCAGTTATCGCAGTGATTTAAGGTAAAAAAACAAAACCTTTTTTTCTATTCTAACATATCTATACAGCAAAAAACCCAAAAACAACCGAAATTGAAA
>JAVFBY010208104.1:0-10948 GCA_034781015.1 Tonicella lineata | reverse complement strand
ATGAAGTAAAGTATAGTTATTAGCCACTACATGGTAATCTATATTCACTCAATTACACATAAGTCTGTCGAAAAGGCGTATATCTAATAAGACTAAAATTCAAGAGTTGATGCGCTTATCTCAAATGCCTGCCTCGTGTGAGGAGAACACATATATTACAACGTCATATATATTTTTTTAGGTCATAAAAGAGAATTATAGATGTCGCTCGCCTAATTATCTACATCCGGGAAGATCAGTTCAACATTCATGCGTGCAAAAATAAACTTTATCCCAACAATAATTGGCTGGCGAAAAAATATATCGAAATTCTTACTAGAAAAAGTTCCAATTTAGGATTACAATTGAGTTTTTCTATGAGTATATTGTGGCTGTTGAAGAGGTGTGTTCAACTATCTGGCGTTAATGCTCCCCCCGCTGACGTACTGATTAACTGTTACAATAGCCCTTAAACTTTACTTGGCCTTTCGTGGCATTTCATATTCTTGGCACATTCTACATTTTGAAAGCCTATTTCTCGGGAAAAGCTCATCGTAGAATCATCAAGTTTGTTGCATTGTAAACAGCACAGTGGGTGCTAAAATATGGTGCGTCAGCAGAAATTTAAAACAAGGCACCGTTTTTTAGTTCAAGATGTATTCCATTACATAAACTAATTTATTTGATGATATAGGCTACGTATTGGATTCCGAGGAATAGGCCTCCAAAAACACAGTGTATTTTTCTCTGTCGAGCTATAATCAATTTGTAATAAATTTAGAAATAATAATTCGATCTTCAAAACATGTACACATATATAATCCTGGGAATCTACGCTTTTCTAAAATATATACATATATATACTTCTGATTACTATTCATTGTGATAAAACAACTTTAAAAAACATTTTACTCAAAATCGCCCTAAGCGTCCAGCAAGACCATAAAGAGGCTATATATACCGCAGATATTAGGCCAAAAAACGAATTAAATCGGGTTTTATATATTTTTCTAGTTTGGCCCAAAGTAAAAGCTCTCAGAAAATATCAACCTCGAGAATGCTTTTTATACCGTATTAAAATAATACTAAAATCTGTAAAATCTATAATGCATTATAGATTTTATAGACTTTAGTATTATTTCCATACGCTATTTCGAATATTCTCGAGGTTGATACTTTCTGAAAGCTTATACTTTATGCCATACTATAAAAATATAGAAAACCCGGTTTAATTCGTTTCAGTCTTATTTTGGACTAACTTCTGCAGTATAGCCTCTTTAAGTCCTATCGACAACTGTTTCTTGGTTATTGAAACCGACATGGCCTGTCGGTTTGTAGTCGACAAGTAACGCGAGAAGTGCACACATAACTCGCTATGGTCTTCATTTCAAAAGAAAGTCACATGGGCACTATAGGAAATCGATCAATAAAAGCCGATCAAGTTATACATTGTATTGTTTCGTATTATTTCTTGTCCGCTCGAACTTGGCGTATTCGTAGGCTAGAAGATTCTGATTCTGATATAATAACCATAAAGATGAACATGAGGTTTAATCAATGGCCGTCAATAATGATGTCTACCATTGGTAGTTCGTTATGTCGATATCACAGCACTTTGTTGCACAAAAAGGGCTGTAAATGATATTAATTTGGCTATTTGTGAAATCTTGCGACTAAACGCCTCCATCTAGTTAAGTCTAAATATTCTAACACTGAATATTTCAGAAACTAAATGTATGTTGTACGGTACACATTGACGGCAATCAAAGTCCACGAATTTAGACATTCTTAACAACAGACTACCCCTTCGAGGGTCAAAATTGTTCAGAGGTCTGAGATACTGTTTACTACAGTATTATGTCACTGATAAGCATGATGAATTTCACTGGTGTAGTCCAAAGGGTTTTCAAGAAAACGTAGTTGAAAAAATAAATTAAAAGTGTAAGAAATTCGAGCTATACACTTGCAAACAACTAAATCCAAATTGTCAATGTTTAAATTAAATGACTTCTAAGTGGAATTCTTATATAAGTAATTTCACATAAGACAGACGACAAAAGATAATGTTCTAATGAACAAATAAAACAAAAATGAACAATTGTGACTCTCGAAGGGGCTGTCTATCCTTAAGCCATAAACAAGTTTGGTAGGTTTAAATACTTTTATGACGGAAATCTAGAGACGGTTAAAACTTAAACCGATTGAAGTTAAACGAGTTTAAGTCTAACTGTGAACCGTTCAGACAACCACTGTCTAAAGTGGCTTGAAGCCGGCTCAGAAATGTGTCCATTCACACAGCTTAAGTTAAACCGGTTTTGTTTCAGCACCGTCCTTGTTATCCATTGTGACGTCATTATGTTTATCCTACCACACAGACGGACTGTAAGTTCAACCAGACGAAAGCTGATTGCAACAAAATATCAGACAAAAAATGGAATTTCCTTAAAAACTTCCGCTTATAGCCTACAATGATGGGGATGGAAGTAACGACAATCTTTTGAAGTTTGGGGAAAATGTCTCTCTCACTACAACCTTGATATACTGCTGAACCGTTAAAGGACAAGTCCAGCCTTTTTTAACCTCAAATTAATATTTTTAACGTTTATTTTGAAAGACATTTAAGCGTGTGACATTGGGAACCAATAAAACACAGCCGTTAATTAGTTAATTTCAAAGCCGAAAGTGACGTCAAAGAACACCGAGATAATGAGGTACATGTACCGATCTGTACGTCTCCCAGTGAACGAGTCTACATCTAGAGCCGAACCGCGGCACACATCAAAGCTAAACTGTGCAGAGAAATATTCAAGGCTAGACGGGTATAGAAGAGACCTAGTTTATCGGGGATTTTTGACGTCACTTCTACTTTTTAAATTAACAAATTTAACGGTTATGCTTTATCAGTTCCCAATGTAACAGGCTTTAATACCTTACAAAATAAATGTTTAAAATAATAAGTTTAGGTTGAAAAACGCTGGACTTGTCCTTTAATGTAAAAAATACATTTAGGGTTAAGGTTCAACCCGTAATGTAAAAAATTGACATTAAGGGTTGGGAGCGACGTTAATTTATTTTACGTAAAAGCCCACCTAATCGCTAAACTAGATGGTAGCTTAAAACAATATAAGCACAAAAATTATCACTAAAATTACATTTTGTTACCTAAAATAAACAATGCAACGTTTCCCGTCGTTGTAATAAGTACATACATACGTACGTACGGGCCGAATCCTATATCTCTATCTTCACTGTTGTGAGGGGATAATAATTGGGATGGGATTTATATTTTTTCATCTTTACCTCCTTCCAGTCTCCTATTGTTTATTTCGATCAAACTAGCTTTGTCTATGACCATGCTTGGGTAGCATAAATGTAAACGTTTATATGCCTTTATTTTGGTTGAATTTAATTTAATTTATTAATTTATCTTCTTTCATGTGAATATAATGTGAATTTTATATTGTCTGCTGTTCTTAATTGATTTAATATTACCTTGGCATAATTTACTTATAATTTGTTGTACTATTTGCCCATACCAATTTTTATTAATCCTGCAATCGGGGGCTTAACGGTCTGTATGGAGCGAACAAATACTTCAAATTCACATCGAACTGTCTGGGTATAGAAAGGTTCCGACTTAATACACCTGGACGACAGTTTGGGTGGAGAGTTTCTACCAGCGGGTCCCACCGCTGTTGCACTTGTGCGGCGGCACACTCCGTGCCGAGTCCCGCGTTGATGGCGTCAAAGCAAGCTCGTCAAAGCAAGCTTAACGCACCGTGCGAGATTTGGAGTCCAACTCACATCGGTTACCTTTGGGAACAATCGGTTATTTCCGCTGCAGTGTCAGTGGCCGCAGTATATGTTGGTTGTGACGACATCACGCTAATCTCGCCATCTAAATTTCTTCCTTGAACAGTTGTTAATTAGTACCATTCATGAAACGACCACTCGACGTTTATATTTCCGTTAAATCAGTCATTACTTGAATAACAGAGGATGAATCATAACTTGATAACGATCTCTAGAATCATATTAACACGCTTTGAACAATTTATTAATTAGTTTTTTGATGATCCATATCGAAATTATTCTTATTAATACCACCTTCAGCTTTTTAATGCCTCACATTGAATAGACTTTTCTTGAATAAAAACTTTATGTTTTTATTTAGTACTATGAGATACTTTTTTCATGAAGAATAATACTGTAGCCTATTGATGGAATAGTTTCTTGCGATAAATGTTCAGTATTTTTCGTTATTAACGAAAAAAAAAGTGCTATCCCTTTATTATGAAAATACTGCAAATGGTCATTTTCCAAATGACAATAATTTTTTCAGTAATATAGATGTTATTTTTTTTAATACAGATATTCCATACAACAAGTGAATAATGTTTTATAGCTGAACATATATGTTTACAACGATATTTTCTGTAAACCGACATATTGCAATGTTAAAGTATGGTATAGAAAGTTTGCCCCACTTTCTGTTAAAGTGATAAGGTCATTCTGTTGTCGCACCGTCATAACTGTATGCCAAAATTGGACACAGTACGAGTTGTTGGGCCCAGGCTAAGTGTACTTCTTTCAACATACTTTTTACACATTATGTTTTCTGTAACAATGTCACTGTCCTCTCCCTGAAGGAAGAACACATTCTTTAAATGTGCTTTAACGTCTTTCTCAAGCGTCTAAGAGAAAGTCGTATCATCCTCGGCATCCGTGGCTGGGAGATCCCCCATCATTCTGGTCAGCGTCCTGGTGGAGGCCCACAATTCAGCCTTAGACTTTGTACACATTTCCCTTTGATCCAATGCCAAGGAACTATCGCAAATTTTTTCATGATACAGATGCACAAGTCCGGGGTCAGCGGCTCGGAATACATTTAAGCCATATTTAAGGACTCTTTCGTGGAAGTCCACGTCCTCTTTGCCCCATCCCACTATAGTTGTATTGAAACCGCCGATGGACAGGAAGTCGGATTTATAAACACCAACCATCCCGTAACCATAGGAACGCCAGATCCCAGAAGCGGAGTCCAGACCAAAGTCCGTCACAGAGCAATTGCGCTCTTGATAACAAATCAACTTCGGGTCAAATTGTGAAAAATATACAGGAAAAAAAACTTGCCTTCCTTGCACTGTATTCCTCTGGACTCTTTCCAAGTAGCCCATTGTAAAGATCATATCAACATCCATAAACACCAACAAGGAGTCATTTTTAAACAAATTAGCACCTAGAGATAAAGCAATGGCTCGTGAAAATATTTCATCCGAACGATTAATTATCCTTATATCGCAAGTGGAACATGATTTTTGAAACGATTCCACAATCTGAATACATCTCAGGTGATCTCCCTTGGGATCTTGAAACACAATAAATACCATTGTTATTGTAAAGATTGAATACGGAATTAGAGGCAAGTGTTTGCTGAGAAAACGTTTGAGAATTGCAGTTTTTCCAGACAAAGGAATGAGCATGCGCATTGGCGACGTTGTTTCGGAAGAAATGGCATAGCCACGGAAACTGTCTTTGCCTTCAAACATTTGAGAGTCTGTAAACGGTTGCTTGAGTTTCAACGGAGCTATAAATCTGCGAATGTCTTTAGAAAATTTTGAAACGTACGAGACCCGGAGGCTGATATCCATTTCTACCCATTCTAAGGGAGAGATTCGTATGTAAGAACCTAAACGTCTCATGTAACTATGCGAGAAGGTTTCACGTAAACGTTTGGAGAGATTCTGTGATATTGCTGAGACTGATTCATCGTCAGTACGCCCTGACGTATGAAGCTGTATGCAAACACTTCTGTGCGTGAAGAAGACCCCTTTATTGAAATATTCCCAGACATATTTAAAATCGTCGGACCAGGTGCCGGATAGGATACTATCCAATTGCGGCAGGGAGATATTTCCAAATATTGGTCTGTTGTAGTCTAATCTGGCCATCTGTATGTTTTTCTCGAACAGTTTGATTTCCGCTTGTAATCGCAGCAATTTGTTGTTCAGGGCAGCGACATAATCTCCCTTGATGTAATTGTGCATTCTGTAGACGTATGGTGCCTGTTTGATAGGATGAAGTGTGTAAGCGATTTTCTCCTCAACGCCCAAGGCGTGTGTGAAAGAACCATTCTTCTCTCGGTAATTATGATAGAGCAGTTTCCTCAGCTGCAATAGAAAATGTGTTAAAATTAGACAATGGTTGACTTGTTAGACCGTATTAATAGTTATAATGGGTCCGATTGCTCAAAGTCTTTTGTATAAGATTATTAACATATTATTTATCGATTTACCTCATCCATAGTGGTAGAACATTCGCTATAAAGCGTTATCAGGCGACATCGTCTATGAAATGGTGTCGAATGCATTGTACAGTTTAATGTAAATATACATATATAGGTCATTGGTGTAGTTTACTAGTCATAGCGGCTTTCCAAATCTTGAAAGTGATAATTTTTATTCTTTTTGTCAAACCAGTTGTCTCTCTTCGCTACATTTGAGCTAGATTTAACGAAACATATGCAAAACTGTTCGTATGTACGTACCACAAGCTCAACTCATCTACAATTTCATTGGACAATTGCACCACTGACGTTTCCTGAATCTCAGAGTGTTTGACGCCATTGGACACAATTTTACATGTGATGTCCCCAAATCATAATGCGACAGAACAAGTGGAGAGCTATTTAGGTCTAATTTTAATCCGATTAAAAAAGTTACATAACTACTACCAATTTATCTGGGATTGAATACACATTTGATAGTTTTTGAACGAAGTGTTGTGTTCGGTCGAATTGAACTTTTTTATATTTGTTTTTTGCCCAAGGCGTTTACATATGAGAATACACACAAACTAAGCCCACTTCACATGAAAGAGCAAACCAAGTTATGGCCATACTGTTTTAATGGTTTTATGATTTTTTTAGCTTTCCATTTTTACCTTGGTCAGAAAATATATGGGGAACTTTTTACGCCATGTTAGATTCAATATTACCAAAAAAAACGAACCAAATTTAAATCTTGCAAAACGTAAGGCCTATAAATTTACTCGGTTATGTTATTTACAATTGTTGCATTTAAATGTACATTACTTGATACATGTCCAGTTATATTACTAAAAGGTATCTGCCATTAACAGCCCACCATATATGTTTCTGACAAATTGAAGTTCAGCAGAAAACTCATTTGATTAAAACCTCCGCCGGTATATATAACCGGCTTGGTCACAAAGAGGCTCCATTTTATGTAGTGATATGTGTAAATCCTTAACAGATTGCGTGGGCTTCAATCGACGAATTACTGATGTAAGAATGCACGGGGCTTTCATGACGATGTCGTACGACAACAGAGTAATTCAATGTTTTAAAAGATTGTAAAAAATAATAACTATAATGTTAAACTATACACCTTCACACAAATTTCCAAGGATTATGTTTTTCCGTAAAAGGGGGTTTCCCCTTACATATGTATATACGTCATTGGAATTTCTTGCCTTGGAAATAGTGCACGAAACCGAAAGCTTGACATGTCGCCTTTTTGACCCAAAGTTCTAGTTTGCGTTGAAAAGCTAGATAGTAGGTATTGGTTACAAAATGCAGAAAACTAAGAAGCACGCAAACATTTTAAGACCAGTTTTACAAACAACTTGTTTTGATCTTTGATTTTAATATAATTTTTGTATTATTTCCCTCTTTTAATCTTGATTAAGATAAATAACAAGAGTTTTGACATTGGTGCTAGGCAAGGCTGTAGGAATCTGTAGCTGCATGAGGCCAATGCAAGCTGGCTGAGGTAGGTTTTCTAAAGCAATAACTGTAATCCATATATTTATTTTAACTTGCGTTATTTTTATTTGATGTTATTATTGTTCTTTCATTTGTTTGATGTTCTTTCATCTGTATCCTAATCATACATGTGTTTTTCAAATTACGAAAAATATTTTATTTCCACCACAACTGACCACAGAGGTCGAAACCCTGGCTGCTATGAACAAACCTTGGCATTTTTGTTGGAAGGGTTTTAGTTCTTCTACTTCTATTGCAACAACCGTAACTGCTTATTTCCACAACTAAAATAGTTAGTAATGGTTTAGTATTCCATACGCATGTAGGCCTATCGATCTGTACCAGATATGCACCAGGGGTCAATTCCACAAAACAAGGCTGCCATACACCGTTGTACACCCTCCCAAAGAAGCAAGTAACAAAATATCCGTCGGGAAAATTCGGTTTTGTTTTTTTAGCTGGACTTTGCTGAAATGTTTCCATTCCCTTGATCTAATGGCATGATGTGAGAAATGAAATGTCCGAATATGTAGTGATTCCACGTTTCGCATAAAAACTATGAGTATTTGGTAAATAGTATTCGTGGACTGGGGAAGTCTGTTAGAACAATTAAAAAGACGGGCGAGAATTTGTAATATTGTCGCGGTTTCTTCAAAGCCCTATGGGGGCAAAACGACACATTTGCCGAGGGGCACGATGATCCCCCATAGCGTGGGCCATATTACTCCCGTTTAGTCAAAGTTATATACTATTAACTTAAGTTAGTTTAATGGGAGTTTGAGTAATTTACGCCGTGCTTAAGGTTATTTCACTTAAATGGCAGCGTGCAAACCCAATGGGTGATTTTGAAACTCACAGTAAATTAGCAACCATTTCTATTACACTGTACCTCAATAATAATTTGAAACTTACATTTATAATTGTCAACCATTTAACCAATTCACCTTAATATTATCTTTTTATATTTGCAAGTCCTGCACAAAATCAAATTTTCTGTTGTGTTAATTTGCTTTAGTAATTGATTCCCATTTCGCCCCATAGTCAGGGGTCAACTGGTTGTACAACATGGCACACCTCTGCTCATTTATTTCACCGGTATATATTGAGCTAAGCCAATCAAGTGTTTGTTTATTTTGTTTGTTATAAGAAAGGCTAATTTTTTGTCACAAAAGGCAGAAGGCTTAAGGTGGCCAATTTGCCCCATCGTATCCTGTCAACATTAGAAATGGACTTAAAACACTTAGTTTTTAATTTAGGAATTTAATATTTTAATATAATTTCGCTATTCTATTTAGCCTAAAAGCGAGCCAAACCCACCTGAAATAATCAAGATATAGCTATAGTTTGTTCCATATCATTGGGCCAGAATATGATATATTTTTTCTTAAAGGCCCACTATCCGCTAAATGGGCTAAAATTATTTATAAATGGAAAATCGGCGAGTTTCTGTATTGTTCCCAGACAGAAAAAGTAATGAACTTTCAATTTTTCCCATGAACTGAAATTTGATTTCCTATTTTCCTTTAAAATCAAAGTTTAAGTTTGTATTTTGAGACTTTCAACACAAAATACAACAGGCAGTTATAGCATGTGTTGTTGATGTTACAGTCTACGATAACTGGGTAAGGTGACATGTCTTCAGTCGCTTACAACGCTTTAGCGACAAGTTACAACGGTAAACGTTATATTTAAGTTAACTAAATGTCATTTAAGTGATAAATTGTGTGTTAATTTTTTTATATATATTAGCGGATTTGTTCTCAAATTAAAACACTAAAATATAGCCACAATACTCAGCATAACAAAAATAAAAAGGAAACCTTCGAAGATCCGAAACATATTCGCTATTAAAAGTGCAACAAAATTAAACACAAACTAATTTGTACCTCATATGCCGATGTACATCCTAATCCAACATTTTTCTGGATGCAACGTCCAACTTCGGTATCCTCGTGTTTAGTCGTGACAGATTCAATGCAGCCTGGTATATGTGGGCCTAACTTAGTGAGCGCCACGTGACTGAGCATTACTCCTGGTCCTCCCATACAATATGACATTCCCTTAATAAGACCGAGTTTCCCTGTTCGTGAACCTGGCCCTCTCCACTCTGTCCAAGATACCAGAGTTTAGAGCTATTAACAGAGCGCAATAAAGTCTCAATCTTTTCTTCTTTCACATACACATCATCGTCGCCTCTAAAGAACCACTCATACTCGTGCCCATGGTGTTTGTACATATATTCCAGCATCCTGAAGGCTTTCTTCTGGGGAGGATAATCTTCGGCAGGAACATCGTCAAGTCGAACGACCGGTAGGCCCCCCGCATAGGACGACCCAGCACAGACAAAGAACAATACCTTTCCTCGAATGCTTTTCGCCCAAGTATCGTAGATTGCCTGTGCCCTAGAATCTATATACTTATCAGCTGTCATTATTCCAACAAGGACCAGATCTCTCGTGACATTGCGGTGATCTGAAGATCCGGGTCTAAGCATATTTGGGGCGAACGACGTGAGGGAGTTTGGCCGATTGAACATTGTTCATATCAGGTCCCGACACTTCACTCTCAGCTAGGCTAGGAATAGAACTCTTTGAGACACATACCCTCCTAATGGTAGCCTACTTGAAATACAATAACCGAACAGGACAGCCAACACAAACCTGTTCTCCAAGACCCGAAATATCCTATAAATCCCCATTCTCTTTCACTGAAAACACAAACAATTATAAAATAATTTTGTTTCGATATATAATATAACAAGCTGAGTAGCAAGCAAGTGCACCGGCAAAAGCGCACTTTGAAAGCAATTCCACCTTTTTCCAATAATCTTTGCGAACTTTTTCTTTTCTTTCTACAAACTTAGGCACAGGCAGTGAGACAAAAAAAACCCCACTATAATGGCGATCCCATTCACTGTCTTTATCGCTATTGTAAACATGTACGTGTTAATATCACAATGAAGCCTTAATGGTGGCCCCACTATTGTCATGAATTTGATCGAATGCCATCAATATTGTTGCCATCAATATGGTGGAATACAATCTCATTGGCCGTCTTGGTATGAAGAAGCAACATTCCAAGTTTGATGTCAATAAGCTGTAATTGTATAATAGAGTATAGTGACAACTCCAAAGAATGATGAACAATTCATAATGACTGTATATTTCGGTTAATTTAAACCAT
>JAVFBY010207993.1:0-10951 GCA_034781015.1 Tonicella lineata | reverse complement strand
CAACCCTGTTAGAATGTCTTGCATCCTATTTGCCAAGACAAGCGGGGCCCTTTCTGACGGAGTCAGTGTTCTAGTTTTGACTTAAGTAGGAAATTTCTTTGTGGCACTCATTAGTCTGTCACACTGTCCTATAAGTGAAATAATCTCAATTATGATATAAAACCTCAATCATTTCACATACGTGTAAATGTGTTTTTTTTCTGCAGGGGTTCACCTTTGTGGAGTTGCTGTATGGAGTGTGGACAAACAGTCTGGGGCTGATCTCAGATGGTTTTCACATGTTATTTGATTGTTCAGCTCTTGTCATGGGACTCTATGCTGCTGTTATGAGTCGATGGAAACCCACCAGAATATTCTCTTATGGGCAAGTATTTTCTCAATGTGTTTTTTTCTCAATGAATTATCAATATATAGTCTGTTCCCTGTATCATTCAAGTTCGCCCCACGTTTTCAAGGTTTAAATTAACAACAATTAAGATGTACTGACATGCTGATCAAGGTAGAAAAACTTGATGACTGTGACATCAAGATCGATTTCCTCCACGCGCTGGCACGCTGTAATATAGGTGAAATACCCCTGAGTACAGTGTTGAACCCCAATCAAACAAAACTTATGTACAATGTACATTGTATGTAATGTCAACAAAAAGACTTTAAAACAAATTTCCAGTTAAAACTTGGTAATTATATCGTAAGCAAAAAATATTTAAAGCAATTCTTGTATTTTTAAAGGAAATCCATCATTTGGCCCTGCTTTATATAAACAGCTTTCATGGCTGTTTAGAAGTGAGAAAGTCCCGAACTTTTCCCCCGATATTGATACTGGCACCATGTCATATAAACTAAACTTTGGCTATGCCATAAACACAAATCTTACAAAAAAAAAATCAAATAATTTTTGTTTATTATGTTATAGGTATGACCGAGCAGAAGTGTTATCAGGGTTCATCAATGGACTGTTCCTAGTGGTCATAGCATTCTTTGTCTTTACAGCAGCTCTGGGGAGAATCATAGAACCACCAGAAGTTAAAACAGAAAAACTATTAGTAAGTTGTAAGTGGTTGGTGGAAGCTTTCTATGACCTGGTGGACGTGGTGGTGCTCCTATGATAAAGCTATTATAAAGCTTTATCAGAAGCTGATTTGTTGGGGCTTAATGTTTTTGTTATGTTTTTGTTATGTTTTCTGGCCTTTTCATCTTCATGTGTCGTCAACCTGCTGGAAAGAGGGGTATTGCTATCACTGGTCAGCTGTCAACCTTTCTCATAAACGCTCAATATCTTATAAAGTAATATTCATAATATAGATCAAGTTAGAGATGTGCCTTTTAAAGGTTCATCAACCCACCGTTGCATTTACGCCCTGTCATTGAGGGACAAACTTGGACAAATATAATCCCATCAGACAAACAGGTTCTGGCTGGTTTTAAGATTCCGCTTCTGGCAGTCCAGGATGTAATGCCTTTGTCTAAATTCCTAATCAAAAAGCCATTTGAATGACTCTTTCAGGTTTTTTGCTCACTCTTTCAAAGCACATTTCAGGGTTTTTGACTTCACTCTTACTGAAAAAAATGATTTTCAGGTTTTCTACCTGACACCTATTTACACCTCTGTTACGTGTATATAAACAAACTGAATAAGACAGCAAATGTGATTGCCATATTAAATACATGTAGGTTTTGTTTTGGAAAGTTGACTTCATTATCTGTACCTTTCAGTTTGAAGAAAAAAAAGTTTCTCAAAGATAAGAGAAAGGCTGATTCACCAGTCTGTGTGCATTTTTTTTTTTTAGTTTTAAATAGTCAGCTTGTTTTTGTAATTCTTCACTTGAAATAGGGAGGAATTTCTTTTAAATGTATAATATAATATGTACCTTTATAGTCGATGAGAACAAACGCTTGTGAATTAAAGCATGGATTGTTGGGTGGGAGCTTCCTGATGCTCTGGTGCTCTTGGAGTTAAGGAAGTAGTTTTTTTTGTCTCTTCTTTAATGCTGCCAGTGATTTGAACGGTGGTTTCCTCAACCCATTAGGCTGGCACGCCGTCATATAGGCGAAATACACCTGAGCATGGCGTTTAACCCCAATCAATCAATCTAAATTAAAGCACAAATCTTTATTCATACCGCATGTTGTACCATGATTTGTCAAAAGTTAAGTAGTCAAGTAGTACAACACTGCAGTATTAGACCAGAGAATAATCCACATGTTGTTGTGCTGGACCAGTCAGACTGGTATTAAATACTATAAATACATATCACATGTTTATTTGTGGAACAATACCCACAAATAGAATAATTTTAAAAAAAGAAAACGGTTTGAATTTTTTTCTCTTTATAGACAGTGTCTGTGATAGGCCTGTGTGTTAATCTTGTGGGCATAATGGCGTTTCACAGTTCTCACTCACATGGTCATGGGGGTCATGGACACTCACACGGGGGACATGGGCAGTCCCATGGGGGGCATGGACACTCACATGGAGACTCCCATGAGAGTCATTCTGGTCACATACATGGATCCAGCGCACCCTGTGACACCCCTGTGCAGCATAATGCTAACATGGAAGGTAAAGTATGATGGGTATTAAATACCATTTATTTTAACTACCGACTAAAATAGTTTCCACATGATGTAACAATTCTGTCATATTTTGTATTTTACCATGCCCGTGATGAATATTGGATTCACTCTCTTTCCACTGTTCAGAAATCTACATAACACAAAATCTGGTTGAAATAGACCTCTCCTACATGCAGATAACCATGAAAAAATTTATTACATTTGGTCAAGGGTACGTCACAATGAGGCAAGTTTAAACATGTTCAATGAGCATTGAGATGGCAGGGTACGTGTTCTCGATTGCTTTAAATGTTTCATTATTGGAATCAATTAGTTCTGTTAGTTTTTAAGTGGTATATCTGGTTTAAATCCTACACAATGATCTGATTAAAATGACATCAAGGATCATTTTTTTATCATCTTCGGCATTCCATCTGTGATGTCGCTGATTATGACGTCATGTATTTGTGCAAGCTTCCAAAAAAAACGTCCCACTTTTCGCACCACATGACATTTTTATTCATAATATGCATTAAGGGAGCAGTGTTAATATAGGCATTAAGCCTGTTCACCAATCCCATTTACAGCTTTTGAAAGAATATTCTGCTTAAACCAAAATATAATAACAAAAATATAAAATAATAACAGTAAAATGTAACTTTTATGAGTGAAAAGAACCTGAATATTTCCCCTGCATTAAATAAACTGTATTGTTTCTATTGTAGGTGTTTTCCTGCATGTTTTAGCAGACACTTTAGGTAGTGTTGGTGTTATAATCTCATCTATTCTTATTGAACATTTTGGTTGGAATGTGGCAGACCCACTGTGCTCCTTGTTTATTGCGGTGCTTATCTTTGTCAGCGTCTTTCCACTGTTACGAGATACGTCAAATATACTTCTACTCTGCTCGCCTCTTTCCAAGGAAAAATCAATTGAATCCGCTCTACAGAAGGTGAGTTCAAAAGGGGGCAGAAGTCTTGCCGATATAAACCTGTCGATATAAACCTGTCGCCGAATCACGCCGATGGCCTTAAACGTGTGTTGTTGTTGTTGCGGCCTAACAGATTTTATTCCAAAAAGAGTGTTAAAATAAAATAGTTTTAAAAAATTCTGAGGAGAGCAAACTATTCCAATGGGCCCTGTTTATAGTGAAATCAAACAAAATGACAATCAAGCAAAACACTGGTCCTATCTATTTAACATGTAACCAAAGCAAGGCTTGGCACCTGAACGAGACTTTGGCCCCCTGAGTTACATGTATGGATTAACCATAACAGAATTACGTCATGCAACAACAATTGGCCTGTGTTAAACAAAACTTTGGCAAGGTATAGCCTAATGAATGTTTAAAAGATATTTGAAATGGGGATGTACAGATAATTTATATTGTATACATTGTGGATGTTCAGAAAAACTTAGAGTTTAATAATTTTGTTAAATTCTGTAAGAATTTGAATAGACTCTCTTTAACTCATATTTTGGGAATCCAGCGTTCACAAAATTAATTAACAGAAAGGATCCATGTAATTGTTAATAGGTTCAATTTTACAAACACCATTGTCCAATTTAACCATCTCCGGTAAAAGCAGTATGGTTTGAGCAGTATCATATTGACAAAACTCTGGAGGAACAGTAATTTTTCAACCGAGCATTTACATAACGTTTCACATTTCTGTGGTTGCATTGCTTTATTGTTAATCGTCATATAGGTGAAATACCCCTGAGTTCGACGTTAAACACCAAACAAACAAACTTTATTGTTAAATATATAACCGTTATATAAGTGAAATAACCTTTATTACAACATTAAACACTATAAATCAATCAACCAACAAATACCAATTTGAACAGACATGTGCTTGACAGGAATGCCCTGTGCCTTGGTGATCTCTGAGCCACAGAGCATCAGGAAGTCAAGTTTGTTGTGGCATCCTGTATGTGTCATTGTTTGTTAGCAGTGATTTCAAGGGTGGCTTCGATCACTCACAGGGCTGCCACATGAGTGAAATAACCTAAAGAAAAAAAGAAAAAAACTTTTTTATATTTGTTTTCCATGTAGGTGCTTGGAGTAGAAGGTGTTTTGGCTTATCGTAAGCCCTATTTCTGGAGTCATACTTCAACAAAAGCTATCGGCACTATACATATACAGATCTCACCAGAAGCCAGCGAACAAAAAATAGTTAACCAGGTGAGTTTAACCCTTTGAACCCGGATATTTTTAAGACTAATCCCCCCTGACCCTAGGCTCCTCACTGCGTAAGAATAGTTGATTCAGGTCTAATGGGCGAAGGCATTCAACAGCGCATTCAAGACTAGACCGGTATAGAAAGGACCTTACCTTCTCAGAGATCTTGGATGTCATTTCTGTTTTTTAAATAAAAATTCTGATATAGAAAAAGTTATGAACTTTACATTTTTGCCATGAGCTGAAAGTTTTGATTTTCCTATTTTTGTTTAAAATCAAAGTTAAAGTTTGTATTTAAAGTGGTGCCTATGTAAATAAAGCGCCCTACAACATGCGCGCCCCTTGTACGATAACTGCGCACGACTAGTTGAAGCTAACGCTGTTAGATACAAATGCCTTTGGCCTTCTAGAGTGCTTTATGACTAATTACAACAACGGGAAACGTTGCATTTATATTTTAGGTAATGAAATGTCATTTTAGTGATAAATTGTGTGCTTATATTGTTTAAGCTACCATCTCGTATTGCAGTTAGTGGGGCTTTAAATGATGTACATGCCAGATTCATTTGAGATACTGAAAGAACACATTGGAAGATAAATTAGAAGAATACCAAGATTCTTGTTAGACATGTCAGAGAGACTTAAAAACAATTGAAATGTTAGGGTGGATTTCTTTAAACTTCATTTGGGAAATACAGAATGTATATACTTTTTGTGTTCGACCAGTTGGGGTATGGGTCTTACAATATGCACAGTAAGCCTTGGGAAAGTTATGTCAATTTCCAAGCCACTATTCTACCACATTTTTGGCAAGAGATTCCTCTGCTCTGATGCACTCTGTGAAAAGCGGCACACAAGCACCAGGTCTTGCGCTGTAAATTTATACATTTTGTATTTGTTCACCATGTTGTGCTTCCTTCCCTTAGCTTATTTTATTGTCTTCTTTGTTGCCAGTGAGATTGAGGGGGGTTTCCTTTTCCTAATAGACTTCTACATCGTTGTATGAGTGAAAAAAACTTAATTATGAATAAAAACCCCAATCAAGCAATCAATATCATGTTTGTTTTTTGCCAGGTCACATCTATATTTAAAGAAGCTGAGTTATCCAGTGTCATTGTACAGATAGAGAAGGAGTCCTACTTCCAGCATCTTTCAGGTCTAAGTGCAGATGTTCATCAAATGGTTCAATATACTCAACATTTTAAAGCTCTCAGCTTTGACGACTCAACTCTAGCTTCCGTCAAGTCTGTATAATGTGGATGATAAATTAGAGAAACAAATTGTTAAAAGCAAGGTTGAAATTGAAAGTGCTTTAGCTTACTGTGTACAATCAAATGAAAGTCATACCCAAAAGACATCAATTTTGTGTTAATTACTGCATATGAATAGTTACCTTCTGTTGGAAGCAAGTGGTTGGTTGGAGCTGTGCACTGATGCATTAAGCTGTGCTGCAGCATCTGGAAGCTGATTTGTTATTTCTTTGTAGGCATATTTAATATGTTGCCTTTCCTTGCTGCCAGTGACGGTCATTAAGGGATGTTTAGTGACTTATTTTATTATGCTGGCAGATGGTCAAATGAGAGAAGTTCAAATAACCTTTTTTAAAAATATTATAGCCTTAAACTCTAATCAAGCAAGCCAGCCTTAACTCAGGATGTGTAGGTTACCACTAACAATTTCGTATCAAGATTTATTGGAAAACTGGAAGTGCAACTTTTTCTGGAACAAGATGAATCAACATCCCTGTGTCAATGTGGTTTGTCGTTTAAATGTAAAATATAATGACATGGCACAACTTTGTATCAAAATGCTTTATATATCATAATAAGATTTTGCATTTAGTCAATTTATTTATCAATACACAAGACAAGGTTCTACAAGTATGATTTTTGAAAATAAATGACCTACATGTACATATAGCATTTCCTAAATAGTTTTGGGTGCATAATAAATATTAAATATTTAGTTATCTCATTTGCATATTTTTTTGACGCACTATGATAGCGACTTCCCTGTACCAGTACTATAAAATGTAATGCAGATTGTTTGCCAATTGCATAATGCCAGGCTCACAAAAATGATAATTTCCGCTCAATCGAGGCGATCTGATCATCGAATTAGGAGTGAATAGTCGGTGAAACTGCTTTGGCGATTACAATCAATATCTCCAGGGTCAACACACACAGTAAATTCTGACTAATTGAGATATTTTGGGCCCGAATACTCATGAGAGTTAACATGTATTTCATTCATTGGGGGTTTATCTCCTGTTCTCTCTTGGGGTTTTCGACTATGCTAGGCTATAGATACCAAAGGTAGATAATATTCCCTTAGGAAAAGGATTATTTCTTCAGAACTCCGAAGTTATGCATTTTGAAAACCAAATGCAATATGGTTATACCTTTAGTATACAAATTAAGTAAGGTAAATTATAGCTTAAAATCAATCAAATTATTTTTAAATTTGTTATGTTTGGCAAGGGCTTCTTCAATATACATGTGTATTTCTTTTAAATTTACTTATCATTTACATGTATGTATCTATAATTGAATTTATATATTTGGGTCAAATGACTATTTCATTAAGAAAAATTCCAGTCAGTCTGCTATACGGCAAGGCTAGAAAACATTCATATGTTGCAAAGTTGCCATTGACTTGTTTTGGCAAGGCTTGTTACAGCCACTGACATACTTACGGGGGGTGTGAGGTGCGTGGCGCTTACTGTCCAGGGCACCCAAGGGATCCAAATTTGGGATTACCAACAAAAAAAAAATATAGAAATGGAGGAGAAAGAGAGTGAAAAAAAGTTTACAATCATCAAAAATAGGACAGAATAATATAAATTGAGACCTTGGGGGCCTGCAATCCTAGGACACTTAACGTTTAAACAAAAAGGTTTGCAAAGAATTTACCATGAATGTAGTTCAGTACTGGCGGACCCATGCATCCAGGAAAGAGGGCCCTAATTTGGGATTACAAAACAGTGAGAAATAGAATAAATATAAAAAAGAGGCCAATATTTATACAAACAGCAAAATTTACCAAGAAATATATAGGCTTTGTCTTTAATTTACAAGGGGTCCGGAAATATTTCTTTCAAACTGGCCAGGACTAAAATAGTTATGCCAGTGCCTACAGTGTTTGTGTCTGGTCCACATATCCCCTCACATCAGAGATTGCAGTTCTAGTCTTCTTCCTTTATCCGAACACATGGTGACTTTGCTTGGCTCGCCAATATGACGTTCCTCTGGACTGAGGAAGATTTGGTATACCAGCGACCAGCAAAGGTCATCAGTTTTCTGGGTTTTACCTAGTTTTCCTACCATGCAATAGTGATGGCTTGTAATTGGGTCTTTTTATTCCTGTTAGTCAACCATCGGGTAATAAAAATGAACTCATTTCCCTTCACTGTTAATTCAGGCACCACTATAATTTAAGTAAAATAACTTAAATATTAAACATAACGCCAGGCTTTGTGGATAACACCATTGGTCTGTGCGGTCAAATAATTTATTATGACAAACAGTATGGCTTACAATAATCCTAATTAAAAACTACCCCACGTTTGCTTTTTATCGATGCGCTACAACATGAGACAACCACATCGGCTCTCTGGCGCCGCGGTATAAATTGTGGTCAGTTATTCTCAGACAAAAACGCTCTAAAACTCAATGGAATTTACCGAAGAAGACATGTTTTGGGATAAAATAAAATTTGTTCTGTGCTTTTGATTTTACGGTGTGCATCCTAAGTTGCACAAAATCTTGTTACGTTAATTGAATCAAACGAAAGAACTCTCACGGCCAGTCAACATTAAGATGATAAATATCAAATGTCAGAGAATTTTTTAAAAAGACTAGGGTAACAAGACAATGAAACTAAAGTATGGATAACAATATTGGCTACTGTTTGCAAAACTATTATTCTTGTTTTTTATATGTCATTTTTTCGTTTTTGATAAAAAAATCTGTGGTCTTTTTGTGGACTTTTTATATAATTTGACACTGCCTGTATGTCATGTTAGAATGAACAATCGTGTCAAATGTTTATGATTTGGGAAAAGTTTGTATATATGTAAATAATTACACTCTCTGGTGTGTCAAGCTATATGCAGGGATCTGATTAGCTGAAGTTCAGATTACTGCATTCAGCTTGACACACACAGGAATTTTATTTATCTGTAAGAAAGATTTTTTTCTACTTTTTGATGCAAAAATGATATGTTTATGGGGAATAAATGCCGTTTAGTTTAAGCGAAAACCAACAACAATTTTATAGTTCATCATCAATGCAAATATAGATTCTCTTACAAAAATGAATGAAGAGATTTATGTATAATACAGGTATGTGTAGAATTGAAAAAAAGAGAAAAAAGTAAGCAATAAGTTGATAATTAGAGACGCTCGATCGAATGGGATTGACATTTTTTTTGTGAAACGGTGGTCATCTATCCTGAAGTTTGTCATGTTTATAAAGTTTACATACAATAAATCAGACAATTATATCTTGAGCTTGATATTTTTTAAAATAATACTAATTTTAGTTTATCTTTTGTGTAGAATCATCTTGATAACTGCACTATTATCATCAGGAAGCCGTTTTGTTGTGGTGGGTTATTCCAAAGCGTATTAATTTTAAAACGGCCTTAAATGAACACGCCACAAAGAAACCGCATTGGGATGTGACAACATTCATTCAACAATGGTTTTAAGTTATTATACTTTTGAAACACCCGTTCCTTCTGTATTTTGATCTGTCCTGTTCACGATGCCGGTGTCGCCGATTGTATAGCAGGCCGTGATAAAGATGAGATACCCCTTGAGCACTGCGTTTAACACCAACCAATCAATCCATAAAAACATTTTTTTTTAACATCGTGCTCAAGGATATTTCACTTGTATGACAAGGAATTCTTCTCTCCTTACTCTGCATTACTTTGCATTACTTAATATCATGGAAAACCAGGATAAAATTTCGGTAAAAAAAAACACGCCGTGCAGTGATAGCGGGTCGAAGCGGGAGCCCTTCTTTTCCAGTGGCTTCGTGCATGACGTCACTATATCTGTGTTCTTAAAACCTTTTTGTGAATGTCAAAGATGAATAAAACATAATTAAATCTAAAAAAAACTGTCACCAAATTATAACTAACCCTAAGTCCGAACCCCGGACAAGAAAAAAATATATATTTGAAAAGAATTAAACCCTCACCTTCCTTGTAAAAAAAAGCCTAAACACAGAAAACAGTGACTATACGAAGCAGGTTCATTAGTCATTACTCTAGTGTGGTACATTGAAGGAGGGTCCCATGCGCTAACCATTGAGCTACGGCGCGGAACTTTTTCCCATTTTTGTCCCCGTCCTTCCGTCCGACCCACTATGTTGTGAACAGGATAACATTTAAACTAATGAACCCGATCTGCTTCAAATTTGGATTGGTTCTTATTCATGTCAAGACTGCCAATGGGTTAGCATTTCCTCAAATTCATGGAAACAATATATATGTCCGCCATTACAGTTTTAATGTTTGTTTCATTAGGGTTTAACGCCTTATAGGTATTTCACCCACTTTAAAAAAAATTCATCATGCATGCATTTGAATTCAAACGTGCATGGAATGAGAAATAATGGAATCAACAACAATTGTTCCGGCGACATTTGCTCTGGCAACAATTGTTCCGGCGATATTTGCTTAGGCTATAATTGCTCCGGCGACATTTGCTCCGGCGACAATTGCTCCCGTCCCAATATTGACTTGCTGTAATGGGTAGACTACCATTAGAGTCAATTCTCCATAAGCTAAAGGACCACACACGGACATTTTGGAAGAATCTGGGAACAAAATGACAAATATCATTCATTTCCATAAAGAGGGTTTCATTATTAGAAACACCGAGCATGGTTCAACCCGCCCGGTGGACCTGCCCAGGTGCACTTATGCATGTAGACCAGCATCTGAGAGCACTTTGATCATATGAACGAGGTACCAATATCTGACCACTCGACCATTTATGTTGTAACCTAATTATTAATATATGCAGATATGGACGTCTGCCGGGACCTCCTTGCTGCATTTGGCCCCTGGGGACCTTAAGCTGAGGCCCAAAAATGCTCTCGATCATACATTCGAGGTACCACCTGAAATCAATTTGGAATGAATAGACACATCACACAGACAAATTGTGTGCTGCTTTGGGTCCACCAGACGCCCTG
>JAVFBY010207882.1:0-10952 GCA_034781015.1 Tonicella lineata | reverse complement strand
AACCTGTACAGAAAGGATTATTAAATTGTGTATATATTTCAACTTGCTATTGAACACTTCTTTTTTATCTCGTAAAACTGATCGGTGAATATCCATGTATTGTTCTTTGGCCTAGTTAAACAACTTTGTTTTTTCAGGAGCTGAAAGAAATAGTCGACTATATTTGTGAATATAAGTATCGGATAGTAAAGTTGATATTCGAATATTCTTTGTTCTTTAAAATTCCAGAAGAGTTGCCAAATTAAGGATATACTATCAAAGTATTGCTTTGATAATGGAAACATTCATTCTTCAACATAGATATATTAGTTTTGATGACATTGTTCATTAAATTAAGTAAATTTGTGTTTATCTTAGTGACGAAAATTGTCCTCAAATCAACATAAACTAATGCTGCATATTTACACATCAGATGTCTTAAAAACGAATATTCAAATAGTATTCAAATAATATAAACAAATATTTGAATATCAAAATCTGATTCTTTTCAGCTCTAGTTTTTTCTATTTATTTTCACCAGAAAGTCACAGATTTAGTTGATTAATTAATCTGTCATCCAATGAAGCTGTCAATACTCCATAGTCCCTACAAGTGACAGACTTATGTTAAGAAACAAACAAATAATATATTATTCATTAGAATTAGAAGCTGGTTTCATTTTTAATTGGAAGAAGAAAAAAAACACCAGATCATGAATCGGGGCTTGTATTACAAAATGTGCTTCGCCTACAGCAAACATAATTACATTACGAAGACTCCTAGCAGTGAAGTATTGTTGTTGCTATGCAAGCTTCATAATATGAACCCATGGTCTGACCAAAAATTGTTTACATTAACATGATCAATGAAATATATTTATTATCAAATTAGACATCGGTTCCATTGCTATGTACAAAGATATTTTATTATTTATTTTGCCTAGTTTCAGATCACATATTTTTTCACCTTTTTGTATGTTGTGTTATTAAAAAGAGATTTCTGTCACATTTTTATGCTCACATTAATATTCTGTGTGTTTATTTATTTTTCTAATCTTTTTGTGCTCTAAATTATTCACTTTGTATGTTTACATGTAAATATGGGAATGCATATGACCTGTGTGTAGATTAAAATACAATCCAACAGAATAATTTAGCATGAAATATATTTCTCAACGTTTTTTTTTTTATTAAGATATTGCAAATCTGATATATATCGGGTGAAACTAACATGAGAAAATAAATGTTTGTCATTTTATAAAATTCAAAGAAATTTAAAATAAAAAAGGTAAGTAAGATTACAAATTTTCTTTTCAGAATTTTTAAAACTATTTCCCCGTGTTTATTTGAGTGTTTTGGTCACAGATTAAAGGAAAAACTCTGAATAAATACAATTAAGCAGACAATTTTAAAGTTTGTAAGATAATGCAAACACATTTCATTTGAATACTGATTGCTCCAGTTGTCTTCATTGCATGAACTTATCTTTGTATATGTAATTGGATTGCTGCCTGTCGGAGTAGTGTTCAATTGATAATGACATAGGCTGTGATGTATTAAGTTGTCAAAAATGCACAATGCTTAGATACATGATTACTCGTGTACACGGCTTGTAGGGAAAACCTGTATATTCCTAATAAATGAACATTTAAAAATCCTTGCCTGTGTGTTCATTTTTCTCCCCAGATAAGCAAGTTGTCTGTCATGGTACCCTTCAATTCCCTTGAGCGGGTGGTTGGGCGAGAGCTTCCTGATGCTCTCGGAGTTAAGGGGCATCAGGAAGTAGATTTTTTTTTTCTGGTGTCGTTTCACAATTCATCACTAAAATGACAATTCGTTACCTAAAATAGATAAGGCAACGTTTCCCTTCGTTGAAATTAGATGAAAAGCATCTCTAGACTGCCAAATACATTTGTATTTCACAGCGTTTGTTATGCAGTCATCAAGATTGCAACGACAACATAACAAAGTATAGGCCTAGTTGTCTGGCTTCATAAGCACTTTCAGAACATTTTTTTTAAGTGCTTATGAAACGAATTTGTCTGATTTTTTTTATCTGGGTAAATTATTGACCTTTTCTGTCGTAACTGAGATATCGTATCATTAAAATAGACAAAGGTTATGTCTTATACGGCACGACAAAGATGCTCACTCTTATTTATGACGTCACACACGTTATTTTTTAAACAAATTTATTCGCATTTATTTTTCGTAAAATTGAGCATCTTTGTCATAGTTACGACAGAAATGTCAATAATTTACCCAGATAAAAAAAAAATCAGACAAATTCGTTTCATAAGCACTTTAAAGTGACTTTAATGCGAATAAATGTGTTTACAAAATAACATGTGTGTGACGTCATACATAGGACTGAGCATCTTTGTCGCGTCGTATGAGACATACCCTTCATTCATTTTAACGATACGATATCTCCTAGTTACAACAGAAATGTCAATAATTTACCCAGTTAAAAAAAATCAGACAAATTCGTTTCATAAGCATTTCGTAACGAAATGGTGTATATGAGATTGATGTAAAAGTAATATTTGATTCCCAGAGAAGGGTGAAATTTACACCTTTTTTTTTCTTTCCGAAGACACAACTTAGCTAAAAATAATGTCGAAAGTATTTAAGTGGTTGGATTTTTGCCTACCCTGTCTTTTGTTTTGTCACGTTCACTACAAAATATAAACTTTTACTTTGATTTTAAAGAAAAAAAGGAAATCAAAACTTTCAGTTCATGGCAAAAATGGAAAGTTCATAACTTTTTTCTATCCGGAAAAAAATAAAGAAACTCGCCGATTTTCCTTTTGTAAAGAGTTTAAGCCCGTCTAGTAAGTGGTTAGTTAGCCTTTAAATATTATGGGATTTGTGATTGATTTATAATTTAGTTAACATATTTAATAGGGTTTATGGTAATGTTTTTAATAAACTGATCTCCCCAGGTTATATTAAGTAAGGCCCTTAATCAATAGAGTAATGAAATTTATTAGAAACTACCATATTCCATGCCAGCTTGGTAAAAGTTTCTACTTACTGCACATATATGATTAATATACAATGGGGTTTGTGATCAAGAGATTGACCCCACATGTATTATAATTTATTTATTTATTTATTTATTGATCTCAGGGTCCAACAGGCATGAAGCCAACTACAAGATTGATAACAAAGGGAATAACAGAAAAACAGAAAAAAGTTTTAAAAAAATGTTAATGGCAGTCATATGAGCAGATAAAATTGAATAAAATATAATTGTTCATACGGTTTTTATTTTTACGCACTTATTTTTTAATAAAGACATTTTACTACAGCTTCCAATCAGATAAAATACTACTTGGCACTTAAGCTATAGACTGCAGTGACTGTTAATACTAGACTATCAAGCTTATTTCACAGCTTTCAGTTGCCAAGCTTATTTTAAAGCATTCGATTGTTTTTATGGAATTTTTTTCACGAAAGATTTTTTTGACAGCCCAAGAAAATGGCGGTCATTAAATTGATCAAAAATGGTGATTAAATATTTTACAAGAATTAGAAGGTGACTTTAATATTAGGATGATTGATTTAACAGAAATGTTACCATACAATAGCTTGTATATAGAAGTGTAAAATATATATCAACTGGCCTTCAGTTTCTTCTTCTGTACTTGAACTTGTTTTATGGACTCGCAATCAACATGATCCATTCCTTCGTCTTCGTCGTCACTGTATGTGGTACCTCGGGTAGTTCTCTCACTCTAACAATAAAAACAAGGCATAGCAACTGTTACAAATCCCCTGTAGCAGTATTGAATAATAAGAGGCTATCATACAAGAACCTGTTTGATACGATGAATATCACTCAAGTATGTTAATTTACAAAATCAAGAACATCCGTCAAGTGATTTTGAAAATTAACAGACGAGAGTGGTATTTATAATCGTATCACACTCAAGTTATCAGGCTTGAGTTGGATAATCTTTTTCTCACACTATGCATTTTAGCAAATTTGTGTGTAATTTTGCATAAAATTATAGAAATTGTACCAGAGGCTGGGAAAGCTATAAATTGTTGTGCACGTACTTGAGATGGCGTCACAAAACAACAGCGACGGTACTGGAAAGTCATCATGTGACACAGTTATTAACTTTGTGATGTCATAAAAGGGATGACAGTGAAAATGTGATGTTGTCTCATGACAAACAAAGAAGACACAGAGAAATCACACAGGTTGGGAGTGATGATATCTTTTTATTGTTTCTCTGTTTACCCATGCCATTTTGAATATAATACACAGAAGAGTCCCATGCAAATTAATTGAAGTTTCAGTAAAGGGGCAGAAAACATAAAAAAAATAAACTTAGTCTAAAAAGATAGATCATATAAAGCAGTTTACAAAAATGGGAGGCTTCCCAGGTTGAGTAGAAATTGTTCAGTATCTTGTCAAAACCACATACAGCATTTAATACGAGAGTTTCGAGCTATGACGTTACGACATCAGAGTGACGTTAATTTGTGAAATGACTTGGTCATTTAACAGCAAAGGAGTGTCAATATACAATTTTTAACATTGGTGGCATATACAATATTGCGGGTTATGAAATAAAAGTTTTCTAAAGCTAAGAAAATATTTTTTTGCAAAAGCAAGGTTATTCAAAAAAAAATTTGTAAAATGGCATCCAGCAATGTTAAAGTATAGAGGATTTGCCGCCTTGCCGTAAAGTGACGACGTCATTTTACAAAAAGTCGTCATTCTGTTGTCGTGATCTCATAACCCGAAATTCCTGTATTGCTCCCTTAGGACAAAATATGTGTTCAAAATACTTTCAAATAGAAACTTATTTTCCCTCATGAACTAGATTGATTTATTGAAAAAGACGTTGCATAAGTTCCCAGGGGCATTTTGTGGTAAAAGTTGTGAACCTCGATTGTTAATATAATTAAGGTGTGCTGAATTCAATAAACCCGGTTCCCAAGCCGCATTTTGAGTTTTTCGCCTTCTAACTATTGTAAACAAAATTATTTAACATTTCTTTACACATTACTTTGTTGATTGCAGTTCGCCTACTTTTTTTCCACAGTGCTCCTTTCCAAACCTTGTCATTGATAATCCTTACTCTTTAAGAAAGTCACATTTGACTTAGATTTAATTCAAATAAGCACACACTATATAAAAGGCTAGAGTCATTGGACATCATTTTATTTTTGCAGGCGGCAATCCAGTAATTAATTTAAAGAAGCCTTCATCTGTTTATCAAAGCCTATGTATATTCTGTCAAACGAACAATGAACGTGTCAATATACGACAAATAATCACCTAACTCCCCAAAACAAAGGTTCTCTCAAATAAAATGGAAACCTATAGGTATGCTAAACGATGTCCTACAAATCAGCCAGGATTGATCAAAGATTGAATTTCATTTCACCTTTTCCATGATGACGTTCAATATGACTGCTCGAGATTTTTTTTGGCTATATCTGAAGTATTATTCAACAAATAATAACATAGATGTAAAAAGGGTAGCAAAATCTAGGGATATTCAATGCAAAGTTCTGTATTGAGCTATTACAGTGAATTCAGCAATCAGCTAAATAAAATAAGTCTGTACGGCAATGCTTTTTTAGCATCTGGTCCACTGGGTGATGTCGTTGGTGATGCAGCTCAGATCCAGTCTAAGAGAATCCAATAATGCTCTCTTTCATTAACTCTTAACTGTTAGTTAATGGCTGGCCGTCAAAGTTGAAAATGCTGTATTGAGATTGTGAGTAGCTATACACAGCTAACGTCCCTGGACTTCTTTAATACTGAAAGAGTAGAACCATTAACGTTTTGAATTGAACCAATGTTAGGGGAGATGGGACTATTTTTCATTTTTCAAATTTTAATGCTCACGGCAATTATGCGATGATTCTCGCACATTTTTGTAAGAAATCAATACTGCAACATAAATAGCTAGCCAAAATTTTTTAGATTGTATTCTTCTCGAGCCGATTTAAGTATGACCTAAAAATTTGTCATGAATCAGCCATTGATACGGTCCAAAGCGTAGAAGTGGTATGTCGGAACAGCAGAGATGTTTGGACTGTCAACCCCCATATCGATATAGAGTTACAACATTGCAATACAAGAGTTGACAAAACTGACACACATGGCATCTGAAAGGCACAAGGATAGATAGCAGGATGGAGCTTGTTTATTTGGAGAGGATCAATTCAAATATATAGGATACTCAACTCTTTAATCATATCCACCAGTAAAGAATATTGTCCATGACGTTATTGGCTTGGAATATGTGAATGTGGATAGATATTTTAACATAACTAAATTATTGGATAGATTACATTATGATTATGGACCTGCTCATGTAAATGAAGGAGTCACCTAGACTAACCATCTGCCAGCATACAAGGAATGATAGTTTCTGTTCTAGAAACAGAATACCGCGTCCTTGATGGAGGCTCATTCCTGCATCAACGTCGTTGGCTTTACAATCCGGCATCATTATTCAGCTTCAACGGTTATCATTGACGAATGCCCATGTATCAAATACAACACACATAGTATAGTTGAGGGCAGACCAGTTATGGTGTTGCTTCACTGCTGAGAGAATTATAAGGCAGGAGGGAACTTCAGGAAGAGTTGGGATTTTTTTAAGATGTGACAATAAAAAAAACCCTGATATTTGAAATGGAAAATGGTGGACTGAGCAGAAAGGAATTGCATTACCAGACGATACCAGGCTGGTGTTAGTTCTAAAATGTATGGCACCAATCAAAGACAATTTTGGGCATGACATGAGCTCTCAGTTGTTGGTATTCTATATTATGACAGGTTGTGTGACACGACCTCTCGGATTTTTGGCCTAGACATGTAGATTGTTTTTCAGAATCTTGTAAAAGGAGACCAACATACAGGCATTCGGTCCTGTGCATAATTGCCAAATACATGTACCATCTTAGAACAGACCGCAGAGGTGATTGGGGATTTTGATTTTTGAAGTAATGGATGTCCTATCTGATGGAAGGTAAATAAATTCCTTTACCATATTCAGTACCACGCATTTAGCAAGCAGGTTTTCTATGGGTCTAAATGGACAAAATACTGCTCTGGCTTTCAATTGATTTAACAGACGGTGGATTAATTCTGCGTTAAGATTCGAGAACACATTTTCGAAACAAAAACATTTTAAAACCCTAGTCTAAATCTGTTTATGTATTGGGGATATTGAATACATTTTAGCAAAGACAAAACATTAGGACTTCCACGGCAGCTTCAGTAGATGAAGACCTGGTGACTTTCTCGACCCAACGGTCGCAACGTCCTTTTCATCGTTTTCTTTGTCACAAAAGTGGAAAGGTTGTTTCCTTTTTACCATGGACAAGCTGCGTGGAAAGGTAGCGTCTTATATGCACCGATGAAAACGGTTAGCGACAGTAGTATTTCCAATCGTTTATATTCCAACCCGACCGCATTGTTTCCACTCCTTATTGCTGGAATAAAATGGGGCCCTCATCAATGATATTTTTTTTTAGAACATCCACGTCACTGACAGGTCATTTAACTCCTAAAATCTTTGCTATCTTCAATCCTTTTTTATTTCTAAAACGGTCCGTTATCAAACCATAT
This sequence comes from Tonicella lineata, assembly GCA_034781015.1. NCBI lineage: Eukaryota > Metazoa > Mollusca > Polyplacophora > Chitonida > Mopaliidae > Tonicella > Tonicella lineata. The sequence goes on along the minus strand of JAVFBY010207882.1, from coordinate 3,365 downwards.
TAAACGACCTACGTCTGTGAATTGTTATTTTTTATGCACATTGTTTGGTTGAAATCCATTTTTTTATTATTCGGAAACAATATAAACCAATGTTAAACATCATATGCCAGTCACCATCCTTTGCCAGTAAATTGAGGGCGATAGCTAAAGCTGCTGGCTCTCGTGTGCTGCGGGCTTTACAAAGATCATTGTAATCAGCTGTAGCGCAACAAGCGGCTAAAAAGCTACTGTGGGCTTGAAGCCGACTTTCTGCAGTTTATCGCAAATGTGCTTTATGATAGTTGCATAACCTTTCGTCGCTTTTTGGGCTTTACGGCTAGACGTTTTGTTGCGTCTCCCACCTCCGTGTAGTAGACATCATGGATACAATTTGTTAGTGTTTTCTTTATGTGTTTGATCTATCACCGTCAAGTAGCTATTACCGAAGTAGCTTAATTACACTCACCTTATATCCCCTTCACGATCAATCATCATATACGAATATAGCATACATTTGAGCTAACAGCAATAGAGATGATCTATGCCTATATCACCCGACACAAACGGTTGAGCCGTAGCGTCTATATCAAAAACACCCCTCACGTGTCTATCAATCACATTTTGGCGCTGTACCTCTTCACTGGTTTTCTACAATTCAACACTTACTCGGCTATAGAAACGTTGTACGGTACACGGTGGCTTTTTGGTGTTCCCTGCATGTACACTTGGCTGACCCACTCTGTCGCACACCCGTTACAAAACACTACTACAAACTGAAGGTGCTACCCTCGTTGTCATCACTCCCAATTCATTAACCGGGCGGCAGCCGGCCTTCCTATCTTTACTCGCGAGTGAGTGCTTTTAGATCATGGCCAAGAAAAAAACCCAAACAAAATCAAGACGGCAGGTATTGCGTCGGCCGGAACAGTCCTGTGGCCTAAAGCCGCCTTTTTCATTTTGGAAATATTATGGAACGCGACAAAGACGTACAGGTGACGAAAGCCCACGTGGTCGACTGGTTGAAAGAACAACCACCACAACCTTAACACGCCACTTTCCCGGCAACCGTGTGGTATCGACAGCAAATGACAAGCAGACTTAGTGGACATAACGACGGCTAACAATCCGTTCTCATCTGCGTCGATATTATATTCAAATGTCGCTCCAGACAAAAACGGGAACGCCGTTCGTCAAAACATTTGAGATTCCGTCTATGTTATAAGCATAGGTAATTATAATACCTAATATCGTGCACTCATTCCTTATTATGTAATAATAAATAATACCTACCCTACTCATTGTATACTACTTGTGTAAATTACATGCCATAAAACACGTTGTTATCAATATTCTACTATAATGAATTTATTTATTTTCCAGATCTGCCACAGCCTACAAAGCTACCACCACCGCAGCTAACGCACCATCCACCACCTCAGCCCACAAAACCACCGCCACCATCGAGACAGGCCACTTCAAGGCATCGTTTAGGTATAAACAACGATCCCATGTTTACAAATTGTTTGTATTGTCAACGTCCTCTATCCTAACTGTTTAAATCAAGGGAAGAACATTTGCACAATCAACGATTAACTTTATACCTAAGTCAGTTTACTCTAATTAGATCCCCAAATATACTGCTAAAAAATAAAGTATATAAAGATAAACTCTTTCGGAGGAACTTTAATACTTTTAGATTTGCATCGCTTAAAATATTTGGAAATTTTTATTAGAAATGAAAAATAACCAAACCTATGTGCAAGAAATCTCAACCAAATAGCTTATTCTGAGATTTTATCGCATGAATAACAGAAACGTTTAAAGTAAACTTCATTTTTTTAAAAAAATCTTATATTTGAATGTGCACACTTTTGGGGACTATACCTTTTGTAGGTTAAATTTACCGCTGCGGGTAAGTGGTCATTGGTTTTGTTCAATCTGATTGAAACCAGACCTAAATAGCTCTACACTTGTGATGTCGCATTTAGATCTGGGGACAGCGGCCATGAAATGGTGTCGATTATATTGTGTATTTGATCAATCACATATAGCTGCTTACTAAATCTTCAAGGTGATAATTTGTATTCCTTTTGCCAAACCAGTTGTGTCATGTCCTCTCATTTGACCTAAATTTAGCTAATCCTATGTAAAACTGTTACCCTGTCTTTACCAAAGCCTGAAGTAAACTGAAAGTTTATTGGGCAATTGGGACAGTAAGGTTTTATGAATCTGGGTGCCAGACGTCATTTAACACAATTTTATATGTGAATTTCCCAGATCTTATTGCTACATAACAACTGAAGAACTGTGTAGATCTGGTTTTAATCAGATTGTGGTTTTGCTGTTAATAGTATGTGATTGGATGGAGTATCGAATAGGTTGTCTGTGGAAAACGCTGTTAACTCAGAACAAGGAGTGGTTAGAAGGGGAGGCTTCCTGATGACCTTGTGATCGTTGAGCTGAGGAATTAGGAACAGGAAGTAGATTTTGTGGGTTTTTTTTTATAACACGGCCTTTTATTAGAGAAATAAGTTGTACAAGAATCTTGTAAAAAAAAAACAACTACCTAGGCGTTTATGGAGGTCGAAGGAGAGAGCCACGAACGACAACTTTCTGGCTTCCCGTAAAACATCAAAATTGTCTTCCTTTAGTGGAATGATCAGAGCGTATATTATGCGAGAGTCGTTTTCTGTCGATGCAACTACATGTAGATACGACTTCTCGCTTGATATATCATATTATGGGTTTAACGTTTCAGTGGAGGGAAGTTGTATGCCTACACTAGGTGATTTCGGATTGGCTGTAATAAGTTGTCTGTCTAGTTTTCAATGTTACACAATTTAACATAAATGTATTCAAATTGTAACGCAATTTGGATACCTAAAAACGCTACTTATAATTTATGACATCCGGATGACCGGAATTTGTTTTTCGTTTTTTCTTCCCTCAGATTGTATGAAATTTTACTCAAATGAATTAGTTTGTGTTATTTTAGTTTTCAGACAAATCATGGCGTCTGGAATGAACCACATCATGAGTCCACCGGATATGAACGTTATAACTCCTCTTGTTACACTTTGTACCCGGATGTGTTTGGACAGATTGTCACCTTGTGCTTTGGTCAACTATGACTTTAAAACACGCACCTGTCTGGGCTTCAGCTCAATGGATGTTTTGAAAGGTGAACTTCGTTTGGAGAAGACGTGGAAAATTTGGGAAGCCTACTAACCATTTTAGTTAGAATGAGTAGGCCCTATAGTCAATATTGAGGGCGTCGAGCATAGGACGAGATGGTCAGGTCGTTCTCACGGAGAGTCTCGTGTGGTGTTCAAATACTTGTTATATATTATATAAAGTGTTTCATTTTGTGTATTTATTTATTATTT
>JAVFBY010207772.1:0-10953 GCA_034781015.1 Tonicella lineata | reverse complement strand
TTATATCCTTTATGCTTGTTTATCTGATATTCAATACAATATTTATTCTATATAAAACTTTTGAGTTTTCAAATTTTGTATAACCCCCGTGTGTTAATACTCCGGCTTTTTATAACCCCCGTGTGTTAATAGTCTGGACTCCTGGAGATCCGTCCTGACTGTTATTAGCAACTCGTCTACCTCAAAAATGGGTAGGCGAGCTGCGAGTAGGCGAGTTGCGAAGACACCGGATCAAACGTGTCTTCGATTGGACTTGAATTTGAATTTTATGGCATTTGATTGCTATGTTGTTTAAGTATAACATAATAGTCAACTAGGATAAATTCCAAGCTAATTGTTGGGGCAACAAAGAACATAAACTATGGGCGGGTTATAGTACTTTAAGCTGGTATTCAACTTCGTGCTTTAGTTCAGCGTGACAGAAGAAAATAGGCTGCCATCTTGCAACTGTTTTATAACCATTTGCTTGTTAAGCCTATTTATTTTTAAATGTTTTTTTGTTTTTTGTTTTTTTTTACACGCGGAATGTTTGCTTACGCAAATAAGAATCTGTTTATGGTATAAACACAAAAGTGTCTTCCAATGTTTTTAGAAATTGCTCTCAGTGCTGGTATAGTCATGTGACAACTGACTGCCAGACGTACTCAGCAGACCACTAATTACCATCGTAAATAACTCTGAATAAATCAGTTTATAATATAATTAACGATTAATAACTCAAGACACTATCATCAAGTGACAACGTTACATTCCTGGACTACATTGAGCTGGTATGCATACCAGATCAACTTTTCAACTGTATAATAAACCAGAAAAAAATAATGTACCAAAACCAAATCAGACAGCTCAATAAACTGTTCAACTTTTGAGTAAACTAGAAGAAAAAAAACAATATACTACATGTATATTATACTATCTCAATAAACTGATCAACTTTAGATTTAATGTGAATAAAACTTAACAATAGACGACACACGAGCCCAATAAACTGAACAACTTTAGAATAAAGTAGGAAAAAACAATAAACGCGCTCACTAAACTGAACAACTCTAGAGTAAACTAGAAGAAAAATAACAATATAGCGGTGGAAAGTAATTATAGTTGCACTGTATGTGTATGAGAGATCGTGTGAAATGATTTAGCTGAGTAAAGTTTGCCGAGGGCCAGTTCCTCGTTAGGAATGCTCATCATCTGATCCCGGCTTTAATTGCTTCCTCCCTTAATTCTATAATAGGATAGCTACACCTAAGCTGTCATTATTCACATCAAACTGGGGTGATGTGGAGTGAACCTGTCAATCATCCGACTCGTCAATCACCCGCTGGATTGACACATTCCAGACATTTCTCTTCGGTCGGTGTGTGGCAAGATAAAGAGTGGAGTGTAGCGCCTCTGATCCCCTACCTCCTTGTTTGTTCTGCCCGGTTAACCGCTAACATTCCCCACATCCTCCATACTGGACACATTCAACAAGCCCAGCACTGTGTTCACTTGATGGAGTCCGCTATTATCCACGCCAGGCTGATCGCTCCTATACGTAAGGGGCGTGTCGATGTGCTGTTGTGGGGGTGTGTTATTGTGACAGCCTAAACCGCCCACCGCCGGAAGGCTCAATGTCAGCTGCTCAGTGAGCTCTAACTGATTTATTAGAGGTCTTGACAAACCGTCTATTATGGTAGATCTATGGGTTATCACATCATCGCCCTCGACAGTTCAGTCACGCCGACTTGCCAACATACCAGCTGAGAGCACTTTCTGAAAGCCTACCCTCCAGATAGATTTACAACTATGGTTAATGTATCGGGACTGGTTGTCAAACGTTCTAGTAATCGAGCCCTCGGGCCATTCCAACTTATAACTCCTTCTCCTGACTTTCAGTTGAGAAAGTTTGGAGCTTTTAGTGTAAATCCTATTCGAACTTCTTTCTATCAAACTGGATAGAGTGATTAGGGAACGCGTGATGTTGAGGGTTAACGAGGGTGCCCCTGGCTACAGATTCTAGCCTCATTTCCCGACTAGTATCCTCATAGAAGAGCAGTCCTTAAGAAAAGTGTGCCCTGGGGCAAGTACGAAAAAACCCATCAAGTCAGCAACAAATTTTCCCCGATTAAGCCGACTATGGGCTGGGCTGACAAGCTCAAGTAATGCCCTATTAGCCGCCCATTTTCCATAGAGAAAAAACTCAAAAAGCAGAGAAATGCCTTTCATCGTATGTTCTTATTTCTGTTTGAGATGAAAGAAAGGGTTGAAAGCAATAAGGGAAGTAAACATTCCGATAAAGAGAGATTGCCTGCTGTGTACTTGAGTGGAGAGACATAAATCTTGTCGCTTTACGACAGCCCCATAAATCGTGCGAAGTAGAATAGTTTCTCATCTGAAGATAAGGCTTGTTTGAAGGTGGTAGAAAGGTTTGTGTGTTGAGCACTGCGGGCTATCAGCTTTTCTGCTCTATACCATACACTTCAAGATGATTGATAGCTCTGTTCACTGATCTCATCAGTCTAAGCTAACTTGTGTGGGCTGGTTCCCGTCTATCTTTCTCTTTCTGTCTGTCTCCCCGGAACCCCTCGCCCTGACCCCTCCTCCAACCAGTATACAAATATACCATCACCGCTAACAGCCCTCTACTCTGATATAGTATAATAACAACACACCGACTCTTAGAAAGTCCTCAGGGTTGTAATGTGTGTGACTGAAAAGAGGTTTGTTTTTGTGGGCGATCTTTTAAACTTAATCACTCCTTTCTTCATGTTTTCTTTAGTCTGTCTTAAGACTAGATGGCTGTCTAAGCTTCAAACTAATGTGTAAAGATAGGGTTACACGAAGTGTTTATTGTAACCGATAAGAATCGCGAGTGATCGCTTTGAAGTCGCCGCTTAATTGTCCAATCTGTCAACATTCAGATGTCAAGTCTTTCAACACGTCAGTCCGAATCTGTTTTCAAACACCCCTACTTGTGTGAGATTGATTGATAAGGATCGCAATAATATGCCAGTGGCTTTGAAGTCGGCCGCCGTCTCTCACTCTACCATTAGTGTCACACAAGACAACATTCTCCACACAATATGAAGCATTCCACAGCCGCCTTGTCAAGTCTGTATAGGCCAAACAGTCGGTGTGGGCCAGGCTAACAGACAGCTTGAGTGATGGCGCTATGGCTCAACGAATGGTAAACGTCGTTTATTTTAGTCTAAAGGCTATGCCAACGTAGAGTGCTTCACCTTTTATTTGCCTCTTCAGCATGTATACTTTAACAAGCCGAGGTGGTGTAGAGCCGAGTTTGATTGACGGCTCGCCCATCAAACTGATTGATTGCCTTCGCTTAGAGTGACGGCTGGCTAGCTGCCAAAATCATTATCTAGCTTGTATCCCATTGGAGGAGCCGTTACGCTAGGCAATTCATCACCACAGACATTTATCAAAGTTGACGTCACGTCGAGCTAATCCGCCAATCGCGGCAAGAAATCACTCCTAATTTAAGATTTGATTGGTAGGCGGCAAGTCGTTTCATCTCTGTGTAATTCACACAAGTGCTGAGGGCAAATTTATGTTTTCTATGTTGTCTCTCTGGGCGGCATGTTTCAGTAAAACTTGTGCGGCGAAGATAGGCTGTGTTATAGTGTAGCTGACTGAGGGAGAGAGCACGTCAGTGGCATATGGTGACTGCGCTCAATTCACAACTGTGTTGGCCTACTCGAGGCGAGAGTCGCCCGGATAAACTTGATCGCGCAGTGGATTACTCTAATACGACATCATGTTGACTTCTAGTACTGCTCAGTATCTTCATCCCGATTATCTTCAACCATTACCAACTACGGTAAGTCAATCTTTAGCTCGATTCTTTGTATTTACAATTTTGAGACGCTGTCAATTGGTGTTTGCTTGGGACCTTTAACGCTCTCCTTCACAACGCCAATTCTTGTTGAGAAAACAAACGCTCCTTCCATCGTAAACTTTATTAAGAAATTGTTCAGGAAATATTCTTAACGCGTCCAGTGATGGGAATTTTCTCTCTAAACTGGCGATCAATATTCCTGAATTCCATCACAAGTTTTTCATCTGGGTCGTCTTTACTGTCTGAGAAGTGTTAACCTACAGTCTGTGTAAGTCGTTTAGAGCACGTACTTTCTTTACTGTTACATGCTATGAAAGTGACTCATCTACGATAATGTACAAAACTGTTTTATCTACCCCTTCTACCAGAAGGTCCATGCTATGGAAAACAATGACGGCACTGGTTTCTGTAACATATGAACTAGAAATAATTTCTAATATTTAAGAGAAACGATTGTTTATCTTTTGTATCGTTTGTTTTCAGTCAGCCAATGTTTATTTAAAATTTTACTTAATCTTTAATGTTTTAGTTGTGGTTTTGTTTTTCAGTTGAGTTTAATACAGCTGTCATGTTGCTATTTTTTGTAATTGTTTTTAATTGTCTATATTGCTTTAATATTGTATATTTTTTCTCACTTTTTCAGTTGGACGCCAAGAAAAGCCCGTTGGCTTTGCTGGCCCAGACCTGTAGTAGTATTGGGAAAGATACTTCTCCATCCAAGACCATTATCCCCCATATCGAGAAGAAAGAGGTAGGGAAGGGAAGCCCAGAAAAACCTGCCAGCAGAGACGGCAAGAAATCAGTGTCGTCTGAGGAGAAAAAAGACTCTAGCCGAGACTCGCACAAATCTTCATCTCACCGCTCCTCTGCCCCACCAAAGGAACTACCACCTCTGGTCCCTATCACTAACTCCTCAGATGAACATTCACGGAGTCCCCCAGCGGCATCCGAGCCGAGGAAATCTCGTTCTTCTTCCCCGGCTGTTACAGCAGTGATCCCACAGCGGTCTTCAGCCCACACCCCTACATCATCTACACAGAGTAATAGTCGGATCAGTTTGAGTTGTGGTAACATGTTATTGGAAGTGAACCACCAGGAGTCATCCTCGGCTGGTGGTCTAAAAACAGTGACATCGCAGCCTAACAGCGCTTCCTCAGTATCATCCCTGCCATCCTCCTCACCATACAGTCACAGCTCTTCCCTTCCTAAACACCCGCCACACCCACTGGCCTATGCCAGTTTGGCGGGATACCCAAGCTCCCTATCACTACCATTACTTGGTCATGGTGTACCTATTGACTCTCTAGCCAGTTCTCAGTCGTATCATTCGTCGTTAGGAGCCCATGCTGGCCTTGGTTTACCCGGCGCCTCAGCCCTTAAGTACGGGGCATCATCAGTAGCTCCTTACGTGGCTTATGCACGTGTACGAACTCCAGCGGGTGGCTCCACATTGGTGCCCATTTGTAGAGATCCTTATTGTACAAACTGTCAATTAACACTGCAAAATTCCCACCTGTCTTCCACTTGTACTGCTTCAGGCTGTGCTCAGTGTGCTCATGAAAAAGCTCTAACGGCAGCTTCTTATCCCACCCCAAGTTTAGGACTTACCAGTGGCGGACTGCCCTTACACCCTGCACTCTCATCTGCGGCTCTGGCGGGAGCATCTAATTCCGCCTATCTTAGTTCTTTATATCCTCATAGTATGCTGTCAGCTGCTCAGGGACTTCCCTATGTGTGTAACTGGATGTCTGGCAGTGATTATTGTGGCAAAAGATTCCCAACTTCCGAGGAATTATTGCAACATCTGAGGACTCACACTTCTGCTAGTGATGTGCCCACGTTACCATCCCCCTACAGTTTTGGCCTGCCGTCTGCCTCTGCACTGGCCGCCTGTCACAGTCACCTTACAGCACCCGGATCCCTCAGTCCGAACTCTTTAAGACGTGGATACCCGCTCAGTCTAAGTCCTGTGAGTAATATGTTAAGCAGCAGCAGGTATCACCCATACAAGTCTCCTTTAGCAGGAGTACCCCAAGTACCTGGGGCTGGACTAGGACACCCTTCACTGGGGGCTTATTACTCACCCTACACATTATATGGACAGAGATTGGGAGCTGCGGCTGTCCCATGACAACTAGCCTACCCATATAGTTACAATTCAAATGGGTTATAATTGTTATACTGGTTTGTTATACTAAATTAATACTTTTATTTGGCGAGCTTCTCCAAGTTTTAAGAAGCTCCTTGAGAGCTGCTTATAGGCTGAAATGAGGGAGTTGTTGTGTTGTTGTAAAGCGCTAAGCGGATCTCGGAGATTAACATGACAGTGTGGCTGGGACACGATTAAAGACTGTTCTCACCTTTGAGATGACCTGTTGTGCTTTGTTCGGGACGGAAATCGTGTAATATCTGTGTGTAGAGTTTGCCAGTGAACTAGCTTAACCGGGCCTACAGCACGGCCTGTGCACATGCCGTTTGATTGACTTTGGCTTCATGCGGCATTTAGGGACAAATCCAGCAAACTAGCAGTAATGCGGCGGGATTGTTACCTCTCCCATCAGACGGACTCCTTCAAAACTACACCAATATTTGACTAGTTAGAGCTTCAGAACGATTACAGATCTCCCCTGGTCATATCCCTGGACATTCTCTCATATCTCAGCCCTTACTTAGTGCTATTTGCCCCCCCGGATATAATCCTTGGAATTGTTGTTGTTGTAATGTGAAACACTATAGAGACATATTATATTGGAAGATTTCACCTTCCAGTTCCTTGTTGCTATGTACAGAAAATATTTGCATTTTATGCATTTGTTATCTTCCTATGTCTGACATTTTTATTTAACTATTGTCAAGTCTTTCTCAAAGCAAGAATTTTAATCTGGTACAACATGATGATTGATGAGCTATATATAAAATAAATCGTCCAGAAAAATATTGGTGTTGGTCCTGTTGTCATCGAGAAATTTTAATTAAGGCATTTTATTCTCGGCTTGAATACAATGGAATGTTTGGAGCAATTGTGATTATGCTGGAATTAAAAAAATTACTTGGTGTATTTGTTTGAAAGATCCTTAAAATACAATACCTATTGTCATTTTTATTCCAAAATTTAACGATCATTAATGTTGTTTGAATTCAACAAAATAAATACAGATTTTTCAGGATATAAATCTTATGTCGCTATATCACATATCACAAACTTTGGTCAATTTCTACAAAGCAATTTTTGAAAATAAATTACAAAAACTAAAAAAAAACAGTTTTTGCAGCAAGTCTTCGTAATGTGATATAGAAATACATTTAGTTATATGAGATGTGAGTGACATGAGGATAATAATACAAATAGAATATGTTTTTTCATTCAAAACAACAATTTAGGCATAGGACTAAGTAAGTTTTAAAACTTTGACAAGTGTCAAATTGCATTGTGGTGTAAATATAAATGGCCCTAGAGTTAAGCATATGTTGTAGTAAATATGTGGACATATAGCCCCGGTTAAATTCCCTGCATAATAACTGCGAAATAATTTTCCTATTCAACTACTTTTCTGAAGATAAAATTCTCAACTTTTTCGGACATATATATAGCCCTGGTTAACTTCCCCGCATAATAAGTCCGAAATAATTTTCCTATTCATCTACTTTTCTGAACATAAAATTCTCAACTTTTTCAACACATTAAGGAAGTTATGTATGTGCCAGAGTAGTTCTGGCCAGAGCGAGATCTGGGCTGCTTAGTTACACGCTTCAAAAGAGTGAAAACAAAAACTGCAAGGATTTAAAAGCCATTAACTTTTAAATCGTAAAATTAGCCGTCATATAAAGCACTTATTGCATTAACTTGTATAAATTTCTTTCTAAAACACATTTCAAGGAAAAGCACACGAAATAAGTTTTTAATAAACTATAGATCAAAAATATCTCGTACTATTTTAATATTGAGGAATATTTTTTGTTTCCTTTTTAAAAAAATTAAATTTAGGTTTCTTAACCTAAACTGCGTAAAGAATCGATAACCGCAACATTCTGCATGTCCATCATATAAAGATAGCAGCTTATTTATTAACAAAAGCAGAAATAAATTTGCTGTTGACATATTCATTGGCCTTAATTGTATTGATATAAGTCGAATATACTTATCGCCATCTTGTCTTGAAAAATTAGCCCAAAACATAAGCATTAGAAAACATCAACATCCAAAATGTTTCTACCATGTTTTGTCCACCAAAATTACAAAAGCATATTTTACACGTTTAAGTCTTGTATGTTGCGTTTTGTTTGTCTGCGTAAAAATTGACGACCTCCAGTTCACGAAAGCACTTTCGCTTATTATTCAGTTTAGTTTCAGTTTCTTTTATTCACCAACAATCTATAAAACAATAAAGTCGGATGAACAAATACAAATAAACACACATTTAATAATTGGTTTTTGTTAGTCATGTTGGAGGGAATAAAGCCACGAAGGGCTTGTTCTGGAATATAAAGTTTTAATGAAAAGCTGATTTCACAGTCGTGCAAGGTGGATGTTAAAATAGGCTGACACCTGTTACAAGTCCCAGTCGAGACAGATGTAAAGATTCGGAGCATTTTCTGTTTCCATATATAAGTGTAGCCGTAATGACGGTTTAACAAATATCTTACAATTTCTTGATTAAAAAGTCTTAATTTAAAAAAAAAGATGTCCGAGCAGACATGTGAACGTTTAAAAAAAAGAAGAAGAAGTTTAAATAAAGAAGTTGTAGACTTGTAGTCCAGAAAGAAATGTAACTGTTGATGGTGTATGGTTTTCTGCATATGTGACTAACACCTAATAATATAGAGTCTGTTGTCTTTATACAGTATTTCTTTGAGGTATAAAAAAGTTTAAGTATAACTATTAAGCTATACTTAATTATTTGAAAGTGATGCCAATAATACATAAAAACAATCATATAATTCATCTTAAATGTGACATCGTCACCCGTACAAATTTAGCACTATTTGGGCCCGCATTGCATGTGTGGCCAATTATTCAATATTAATTAAAAAATTTTTTTTTTTAAAAGCGAAATGGAACAAAGGTTATTTTTCTAATATCAGACAGAGAATCATATAATTCTTCTTATATTTAATTTTATTAAAACTTGAACAAGTATAGGAACCGGTTTTCACTCAAAGATGAGAGGAACTTATTGCTTATAAATCTTGTAGTTACAGTTACTGTCATCTATAGGTTATTAACTTCATTAACAACATTCTGAATAAGTTAAATATATATATGGTGCATCAACAATAAATATTGACAGAGAGAGAACATATATATTTGACAGTAATATAAGACTGTAAGCTAAGATGGAACAACACTTGATCATCTTCCTTAGTATGGGAAGACAATCCCGACTGCTGCTGATGAATGGCTGTTATGGAAGGCCAGTATTGTACATTTATACGTGTTGATATGCGGAAGTTATATTTACTTGTTTCAGACATTTTTACTTATAAACTAACATATGCGCCAAAAAATAACCAGTCTTGTAACAAAACATGGATGTGTAAACAGTATAGTCTTCTGTATAAATTACGAAAGACTGTGGATTAAAAGTTCTTTATTGAATTACAAGGTTGCGAAGTCTATTCTGATATCGTTTTCAAGAATATTATAACTTGATGTCGAGATATATACAGACATCGAAACGTGCTCAAATGTATTCTTCATTAAACCACACAGTTTCAATGTTAATCCTGGCATTGTTTCGAGAATAGCGTTGTGTCATAATATACATAGGAAGCTTAAATAAAGAAACTATTGTTATCCAGAAAGTCCTTTGTATCATAATACCCCAGCTTACAAATGAAACTGAAACAAGTCTTCCTAAAACGTTGGTTAAAACAAACAACATATACGGCGTCAAAATTGATCAAAATGAACAATAACTTATAAACTAATTCAAATCGAATTCATGTGTATAATTTTAAAAGGCAATAGAACTTGATAACTTCTTGACTTGATTTTTGATAGGTTTAATTGTCTTCTAGAAGTTGTCATTTAGAAGTTGAAGCAACAAGGCTTTATGGATTAAAACTTCTGGTTTATTTTATTTATCGGTTCAACATTTCAGTGTCTATTTTGACATTGTTCTTATATTTATAGATATTGAAAGTTGAAACATTGTACCGAAAACATAATAAACCAGAAGTTGTAACCCATAACACCTTGTGTTATGTAAATATTTTTGCTTATAATTTTAAACGAAGCGATGTTCTCAATATTATTTTTATCGATACAGCTTATTCTGTCTAAACCATATTTACTGGCTTTAATTGAGTTAATTAATATTCCGCTAAAATAATTAAATCTTTTCCCAACAACAAATTGTATAATGTAAACTCAAAATGCCATTCTGCAGTATATATATACACATATATATGTGCCTACGAAAATAACGTCTCTAGTTTAAATGTACAAGCCCTTATAGACGAGTGAATAACTAATGCAATACGTAATTGGTGTTTGGTGCCGGGATGACCCGCTCTCGCCGCGTCCCGTCATTGGTGTCGACAATTGCGCACTAATTTCACACAATCTATGTTATTTGATCGGCTCACTTTCCTCTGATGTTTCTACACGCTATAATTACATACTATCGAAATATGTAGTAATTAAATGTCAGCGGTATAAAGGGTCAATGTGCAATCTCCTCGAGACCTCGTTAATCAGCCGACGGCGCAGCATGGAACCAACCAGTCTTATCAAGCTGATCAAAATAAAATTCAGACACATTTACACCATATACATTTTCTCAGAGTTGGCTAAAACATAAACCATTGAAAAACGTGCACTGAGGACTAAAAAATAATGTATTGCTTACACATATATGGCATATTGCCATATAGGCTTGTAAATATTCAATAATTTGAGAAATTCAAACTTAATTCGAATGAAAGTATATACATTGAGGTAGCAGTATGCCACAGTTTCATCGTATTCGTACAACACTATGCACGTTTGACGGTGGGTTTATGGAAATATAACAACGTAAATTTATTTTGTACTTAAAATGGCATACGCCCTCAAAATATGGTATTTTTGCTGTTAAAACAGAATCAAATGAGTTATACTTATTTTTCTGAGGAAG
>JAVFBY010207771.1:0-17819 GCA_034781015.1 Tonicella lineata | reverse complement strand
TCGCCGGAGCAATTGTCGCCGGAGCAATTGTCGTCGGAGCAATTGTCGCGGAGCAATTGTCGCCGGAGCAATTGTCGATTTTTCGGAGCAATTGTCGCCGGAGCAATTGTCGCCGGAGCAATTGTCGGGTTACCGAAAGAAGAACCTTGTTCAACTGAGTTGCACTCATTGAAGGAGATTTCCATCATGTACACAACTCCCACCGGTGTTAGTCGAGAGAGCATTTGCGTAAATATCCTCCCTTTTTCGTGTTTGTCAGTTTCGTTGCGAAAGAAGCCAAAACAGCATTTGACCCGGTGGCGTCTCTACAAAGTCTGAACGCGAACATACAGTCTGTTTATTCTGATAACATCAACACTTATCACGATAAACGACGTTCAGTTGGATGACCTTATGCAATTGAAACTTAAAGAACCTCGCATGACATACAAAACAAAAAAGGAAGGCCTGTTTATTTTGTAAGAAATCACACAACATTGATACGTATTCAATTTCCATGCCAAGTTTAAATGAATACATATATGCTGCTACAGGATCCTCTTAATCTGTGTAGATATGATAATTCTAGATTTCCCCATATTTGGTAGGACCACAACAGGCTTCCATGATTAAAGTTTTTAATTTGGAGTCCATCAGGGTAAATTGACTACAGTAGGAAGTTTCACTACGGTACTGCGCTGGTGTTTTACTGTAACGAATGTTCATTTCATTAAATTGTGTCGCATAAAATGAACTTTAATTGACCAAAAAACAGGGAGTTCTTCAACTCGGGCTTTTAATACCGTTGTACTCAACACATGTATAAAACTTCGTGAAACGGCAACGACAGAAACAATTTCTTTACTCAAACAAAAATAGACTACTTTATAATGTTAACACTTGATAACAGAGGTGTCTGCAATTTACGAAATAAAGCTTCATGTTGTTACGTTTGATTGTTTAAACTCGTTTGTTTATATCCTTATTAATTACGTTACGTTATAAATGTATGTTAATAAGTGTACAAACCACCATGGCTCGGTAAAACTTCTTATAGCTTGAAACACAATTGCACCCCGGTAAACGTAGATTATACGACACAGGAGATCTCAATCAAGGACAGTAACAATAGTAAAATTAAAAGGAGCGAATGGAACTGAAATTATACTCAGGCCGTTACAGTGTCTTAAAAGTCTTAAAATCACTATAAACAAAAGTTATACATTTATATTGGCAGAATCCACTCTATATTATCTCCATTTAGGATTTCTAAAATAGCCTATGTTTTTGATATCCGATATCAGAAATTATTAAATGGAGACACTAGCGGATTCTGCCACTTAAACGTTTATTAAAGTTATCAAAGACCAGGTTTGCCTTCAACCTGTAGTGCGAGGGATATCCTCCATTGTCTTTCTCCTCAGACTCGAACGTCTCTTCAGCTTACAGGATTCTTGTGAAACGTATTTCCACAACAAAAGGCAATATTTTAAAGCTATTTAAAGCCCCACTAACCGCTAAACGAGATGGTAGTCTAAAAATATAAGCACACCAGTTATCACTAAAATGACATTCCGTTACCTAAAATATATAATGCAACGTTTCCAGTCGCCGTAATTAGTCGAAAAGTGCTCTTAATTTTGGCGGACAAAGACATCAGCGTTAGCTTGTCCAGCCATCGTAGACTGCAACAACAACCAAACAAACTATAACTGCCGGCCAATTTCTGGCTGCATGAGCTCTTTCAAAACAATTTCTTAAAATAACGAAATAGTGTATATGAGATTGATCTAAAAGTTATATTAGCTTCCCAGAGAAGGTTTTAATTTACCCTTTATTTCCTTTCCGAAGACCAAATTTAGCTAAACAAAAAAATGCTTAAAGCCTTTAAAGGGTTGGACTGTGGTGAGAGTTGTCGATCCTGTCTTTATTAATTAGTCGATTATATATAATAAATGAAATAATATTTTGCATGCCTCCATCCACCGGGGATCGAACCCGCCCGGGCCATGCAACAGCCTACTAATATACAGGCTGCATAGGCTTCATTATGGAAAAATCAACAAAACTCTATTGAGCTTGGTATTTCCCAATGAACATAAAGTCCCGTTCACACGAATACAGTTTAAACGGGATTAAAGATAAACTAAGCCACATGTGGTTAAGTTGAACTGGCTGAAACACCTGGTGCGCATTCACACGAACAACGTAAAACCGCCTTTAAGTTAATTTGGCATTCAAAGCGGTTTAAATGTTACTGTGTGAGAAGTAGGCTACCTGGATGAAGAGAAAAATGGTATGCTTTGATGTTAAACCAGTTCGAAATGACGATCTTTGCAAATCTCTGATTTATTTTGAAATTTGTTTAAATGGTCCATTAATTTTAAGTTAGTTCAATCCTTTCAATATGAGGGTTTTACGGGACTGCTGAATGAGACAAACTGCATGGTGTGTACATCTGTCCATTGGATACATCGTGGAACGTTTTCACGCGACGCCTTGCTTGCTGAACCATGAACGAGACGTGCTCCTATGGCAACAACAACAACTAAATTGAGAAATGACACTCCGTGGAATTTAAATTACACATACCGTTATTTATTCTATTCCGTGGACCTCTACCCACAATCAGGCTTGCGTTCCAGACCTGGTATTTGATGTCAGTTTATGGTGGAATGTCTTTTGAATCAGTCCGAAAACGACCAGATGGTTAGGCTATTTCTTAGGTTTTCACAATTGTTTGCCGATTTCATAAAATTGTCAAAAACTCATAAAATGTAGTTTTAGGTCGCAAAGAAAACCATATGTGGTACATTATATCCTGACATTCATTTTATTTCAATGATTTTCGCGAAGATGTGTATAAATTTGATGCATAGGCCTACAATTTATTGTTATGGAGATTTAATCAATACTATTAAATAAAATAAAGAAAAATTGTCCAACAATAAAGGCACCATTTTTGGAAACTAACTGTATTAGGAATCTGCCCCTAATTACACTTTTGCCAAGAATTGTAACCATTTTGTCCTGCACAAACAAAATTGTTACTGGGAAAATGTTTGCAAAATTTAGATATCAAGTACATGTATATATACTTCTTTACCCTGGCATTCAGTATTGTATTTGCTATATCCAATGACCTATATATGACACAGGGATGTCGCATTTGATTAAAACCTTCGCCGGTACATATAACCGACTTGGTCACAAAGAGGCTCCATTTTATGTAGTGATATGTGTGAATTCTTAACAGTTTGCGTGGGCGTCAATCGACGAATTACTGCTGTAAGACTGCACAGGGCTTACATGACGATGTCGGACGACAAAAGAGTAATTCAATGTTTTAAAATCTTTACAATCAAATGTAATTGTGATAAGATTGTCAAAAAATAATAAATAGAATGTCAAACTATATACATTCACACACATTTCCAAGGAATATGTTTTCCGTAAAAGGGGTTTCCCCTTACATATGTACACATGTACGTCATTGGAATTTCCAGCCTTGAAAATAGTGCACGAAACAGAAAGCTTGTCATGTCGCCTATTCGATCCAAAGTTCTAGTCTGCGTTGAAAAGCTAGATAGTACGTATTGGTTACAAAATGGCTTTTCTCTTTGGTGTCTACACGGAGTTATCCGAGTTACGGAGTCGCCTCCGTATATAAGGCAGGCCTCATCAATTTTCGTAAATACATTGGACACCGGAGCGCGGGTCGCTTTATAAATTTTACAAACTTTATTATTATTTTAATACGGTACATTGCACATTCCCGTCGGTGATATTTTCTGAAAGGATATAATTTGGGCCATACGATAAAAAATATAGAAAACTTGATTTTAATTCGTTTCAGTCGATATTTGGCCTACATTTTGAGGTATAGCCTCTTTAATTGACTTAGCTTTCATATTTTAATATAATCCACGTCCACAAAAATGATGGAGTATGGCAGCCATATTGGATTTTCAAACGGTCGCCACATTAAAGCCCCACTTACCGCTAAACGTGATGGCAGTTGAAGACATTCAAGCACACAATTTATCACTTAAATGATATTTAGTGACCAAAAATATATAATGCAACGTCGTTGAAATTTACCGCTAAAGCATTGTAAGTGACCAAAGACATACCACCTTACCTATGCAATTATTGTAAACTATAACAACAACAACATTACATACTATAGGCCTAACTGCCTGTTTTGTTTTGTGGTGAACGTTTCAAAACACAAACTTAAACTTTGATTTTAAAGAAAAATAGGAAATTGTTTTTTTTTTTATCTTTATTGGGCGATAAACGATCAGTTGAGTAAGGGTTATTAACGGAAATTTGATAACGCCGACCTTTGGTCCCTCGTCATGAACAACTTCATTCATCTGATCCATTAAGGTCAGAAAAACATACTTCATTTCTCAAATGAAGCAGAAGTAAGTTCACTACTTTAGAATGGCTCCATGTTCACACTCTCTGTTATATTGATTGGAATATGTTTTGCAAGGTAATATAACATGTAAGGCTGCAAACACGTCTTAACTACTCCCGTAACTATGGGCATTCACTTAACAAAAAGGAACTTGACAGTTCGGTGACTGGAATAAACAATTACTTGGGGTGCATAGGGAGGCAATTATCCCGACATTGTGTTCTTGAAAAAAAATAATAGATGTTTTTCATGAGTTACGATTCCAACTCTATAGGAATTACGTGACTTATTGCAATTAAAATTCATTTGGCCTACTTCCGGAATTTTAGCGTATGCCGGTCATGTGACTTGTGAACGGGAAATTGGATTCATGTTCAGTCAGTCGTCTTTCCGCTTGATATAAACTGCTCTTATAGAAAGCTTTTCAACAAACCCATCTATCGATTGTTTAACCATACAGTACATGCTTGGAGAACACGAAACAAATGTGTGTGGTGGAACATATCCTTCATATCACTGACAAAATTAAATACAGGACAGGTCAAGGACAAGGGTAATGGGATCAAAATCGACATGTTTTTACGGCATCAATTTATTTATGACAGCACTTCGTCAGTGATTATTTCAGCACACTAAAATATGTCATTTTTTTGCTGTGGCCGGTGGTTGGAGGGAGCTTCCTTATGACCTGGTGTTTTTAGGTCTAAGGAGCACCAGGAAGCCGATGTTCTGTGGTGTACTATCTGTGATGTTGCAGATGACATCAAAGATGGTTTCCTCCCTTTATTAGTTTGACACGGTGTCATAAATACTGCTTTAAACGCCGAGCAATCACTTTTTGGTTTTCTGGAGGAGCGACCAGACAGTTGACAAAACTGGCTGATTGGACCCAACAAAGGTACTATTAAAAAGTAAGAAATAGGATATACCGTTTTGTTTTAAAATAACATATTTGAAGGTTTGGTAGGCCTATATATAACATAACAACCATTTTGTAAGCTAAAATCAGAATACACTGCAGAATCTCCATTAGTAATAAATATCACGCTTCAACTGACAGTTTGATTCATCATAACCCTATGACATTTCTGCTTGAAAAAAACCCCAGCGTAGTCTTCAGTTGCACTTGGAAATGTCTATACTTTCATTCAGAAATCTCATTCAATTATTAATGGTCGTGAAATTGCCTCAGCTATTATTACACACATTTTAATGCACCTGCAGGAATAGAAGCTGAATGTTATGTGACATTATTAACACACACCAGAAGAGAAAAAAAAAACATTGACAGGCTTTTATTAGCACTAAACCTGTCATTGGAGGCTCAATCCGTTAACCACACCGGCGCTCCGTCCAAGTTGTCTTTATTGAAGATTTACAACGAACAATACGTTTGAATTAGAATTGTAATGAAGTATTCAATTTAAACAACCAAAAATTTGCCTGGGGCAACACGACCTCTGTCTGACCAACTTTTAACGAATGTTGTGTTTTACATCTTACAGCCGTATGTCAGACAATCAAAACAAAAGGACTACTTGAAATTGGTGCCCTTCTGATAAGACATGCTGTATATTTATATTTACCAATAGTACATAGTATGTCGAACTTATATTGGCGAAACCGATGCTGTCGTCCTTGACCTTCTACAAATGCTTGATACGTTCCTGTTTGACACAACCCTGGCAACGCAGCCGTCATCGCACTGCCCGTGTAAACACCCCAGCCGATGTGTCAATTTATCGGACGAGCTGATGGACGGCAAATCGGATGTCCGTGTAGACATACCTTAACCTGGCATATCGTATTACATGTATATGAGATTAACATTGTTTTAAGAAACATGATATTATGACAATATTATAAATAAGTCCTTGGGTGTACATGTTTACGTCTTGTGAATACATGTATGAATGTACAATAAAAGTGTACGTTGACATGGACGTTAACATTTGTGCAAGACGAAATATAAAGAGCGGACAGAGAAGATTTTTGAAAGTCCCAGAACTGTTTAATTCGTTTTGAGCTCCTGAATGACATTTGTCTGCTTTGTCTCAGACAATTCATGCCTTTTAGTTTTCTGTCTCTAAATGATGACACGAAAATTAAACATTGGTTTTTTATTTCCAATTTTTTTAAAATTGTGCAAAGTGAATAAACAAAAGACCCGATATGCAACACTTAACAGTCGGTACCTTCGGTTTTATCTTTACATAGACTTAGATGTCATCAAAATAAAACTGAGACGGCATGTGGATTGCTTGTTTTTCTACGCCGTGCACAGGAGTATTTCACTTGTATGACGGCGCGTCGGCCAAATGCGTAGAGGAAACCGCCCTTGAAGCCTTTAACATCAAGGACAGATCAATGCAGGACAAAAAACAGGACACCGCAACAAATCAACTTCCTGGTGACCTTGAGCTTTGAGGGAGTTATAGATATAAAAAAAATGAAAGGCAGGAATTAAAGGAAAAAATTGAAATTTGTGATTTTTTGGCTAAAGTTAGAAGAAACGAAAATTGAATTAACAAGCATTACACGGATCGGAGTTGTATACTTCAAGTTTAAAGATTTCCGGCTTACGGTCATACGGTTCATATCTGCAAGATGTCCATTCGTTACCCCTAAGGACGCAATTCCTTCAAAATTTTCGTCTTATAATGGAGTACATATATTTACGACTGCATTTCGTGTATGAATAGTTTATCACACAGAACGAGTATCATTTTGATTCCAAGAAGGGTGATGTCGGAGATGTTGTCAAAAAGTTGCCAAAAAGACTAAAGAAATATAGCAGTTAAGACAGTTTTAAGTAGAAAATAGGATGAAATAGTTTCTCTTATATTACGTGACTAGCGCTGATTTAGTAGCAATTATGAATACTATTATTATTATTTCACCATAATGATAACCTATTGGCTTCCGTGCTTGAATGCCAAATTATTTGCTGGTCATCGTTTGGATTTAGAAATGATTTAAATCATACTGGTCCTGGAATTGTTAGATCTATTCTTACACACAATTATCATGACCTATTTGGAAACCAGCTGGCTGTGATGTGGCATATATGCGTTTTTTAAAGAGGCCTAGACAGACCTTCAATTGCATCAGCCAAACCTGTCATTAAAGGCTTAATAGATTTACAGTATTGACATTTTATTTCTTCGGCATTTTTTCGGGAGACTTAGGCAATTATTTTACAAATTGTTTGATTGAGGGATTACGCCGTAGTCAAGGTTATTTCACTCATATGCTGGCGTGACAATTCAATTGTGGAGGATATTGACGTCGATAGTAACAAAAAAGTGAGAACAAAAAACATTAACCAGAATCAACAAGGTGATACATTATTGTATTATGAGCTTTTTAAGGTCTCTGTCTCCATCATTAGATGAATGCAAAAAATCCTCCGAAAGCTCATGCCCTTGAGCTTGAACAAACGACCCTGAAGTTCGAACTTTTCGTCGGAAATACGAAGGAGAAAGAATGAATCAGATTTCGGAAATTACATGCAGTTTCTTTCTTTTAAGTTTCGCGGTTCTCAAACATCCCAGGCAAAAATATCGTTTGTTCAACACATCACTCATAACGATTTGTATCTTGTCTATACATTTACATTGTGCGTAAACTCTGACTACACGATCGATGATTCACGGCAAGCCGACGATAAAGACCTAGGCGTCTTATTGTGTATTGTAGGGGATGGAATCTGGTCACTGGAAATATGAAATCTCTGACAGATAACACCTGTCGCCCACTCGAGGCATTTGATTAAAAACTTCGCTGATATATATATAACAGGCCTGGTCACAAAGAGGCTCCATTTTAAGTAGTGATATGCATCGAATCGAATCAAATTATGTGGTCGTCAATCGGCGAATTATTGTTGTAAGAATGTACAGGGCTTACATGACGATGTCGTACGATAACAGAGTAATTCAATGTTGTAAAATCTTTACTATCAAATGTTAGCGTGAATAAATTGTCAAAAGATAATAAATAGATTGTCAAACTGTACACATTCACACAAATTTCCACGGAATCTGATTGTGTTCCCGTAAAAGGGTTTTCCAGCCTTGGAAATAGTGCACGAAACCGAAAGCTTGACATGTCGCCCATTTGTCCCAAAATTCTAGTCTGCGTTGAAAATATAAATAGTACTTATTGCTACAAAATGCCGGCAGAGGCTTCAAATAAATGAATGGATGAGCAAAAAAAAGTATATAATTTTAGACTTTCACTTTATTGAGATTTGAAGAAAATTGTTGTTGATGGAAAGATTGCGATAAAGCAATGGCGAGAACGAAGCTTTAGTCAGCACGTTCGGGAAGGTAGTTTTGGTTTATTGGCAATATGATATATTCGCTTGCATGTAAGTGGGGTATACGTGGAAGCAAAGTTCCACCAGGTAAATAATATATCGTCGGCTGTCAGTTAAAAGTAGCCTACCTATGTCAAAATCATGTTTTTTTCAAGAAAATCGCTGGTTACAGCCAGAAATCCACCTATGTATTTCTGGTAGGCAGTGGTTTTAACATGAATGGACATATACATGTAGGCACATCTGGAATTGCATTTGGGAGAAAACTAATTATTTTTATAGACACGAAAGAAGGTCACGAAAAAAATCCCAAAATGTGGACATACATGTAGGTACTTGGTTTATAAAGAATTTTATTCATAATGAGATACAATTTAAGCTATATAGCTTGTCTTTTGTCTCTCTTTTAGCCATTAATTAAAGGGACTTTTAAAACATACATTGTTACCTTTGGCAATACAACTCTTGGCGGAATTCTTAAGTATTGTAAACATATATCATTAGTAATTACATTGTTTAAATCATTTTACAAGGTATATGCATTGGCTAATTGAATGTTGGTATAACCTTATAATAGAAACAGATAAGAAAAAAAAGGATGGGGAATATGGATCGTTAATGAGCATAAAGATGGTCCATTTATGTTGACAGATATGCAAGCCTGCATATTACATGAATCTCTTTGATGCGGTTATGAACTCCATCACACAATCTACAAGTTTTACATTTTCGTGTACACCAAATGACATAAGTTAACCGAGGGCCATGATAAAAATGGCTTGGAGGAGACACAATCCCAGACATATCAGAAAGACGTTTTTTTTAGAATTCCAGTTGACGTTGCTTGTTTCACAGGTTCAGGTAGATTATTCTAATCTTAAACACATGTAGGTACTTCTGGCTGTCAGCCGATGATATATGCTTGGTAATACAAAATTCTGATTTAGGGTAGATGAAACATGCCCCATAGGATTTTATCCCCGTCATATTTACGTTGTACACATTCAACAGATATATTTTTTGCTTTTGGTGAGATGAAATAAATCAAATCAAATAGCGACATACAGCCTTAAGCGTGCTTTGAAAAAGAACGCATAATTATTTTAAGATTATGGCTGTTTTTTTTAAAATACAATTTGTATGACATATCGTGCTATGTCGAAATGATCTGGTTAAAGTTGCGTGATTAGTAATATAAAAGCGTTGGATATATCGGGCCTTCAGTGAAAGTTTTAGGATGTATGTGACCGTACTTTTCGAGGATGCTTTCAAGATCCACAGGTTGGCATCTAAAGACATACGACTTAACATGTATTATATAAAAATAGCACATATACATATTTTAAGATTGTAGCCGGATGTTGATTTTTACCTGCGGCGAAGCTAAGCAGGTCTACGAGAGCTTCGCGTTATGGTGGTGGTGGTCGTGGGGATGGTGACAAAGTTAATGTTAAAAGATAGGCCGATAAATCTAGGTCAAATGTGACGAAGGGAGACAACTCCTTCCGTTAAAAGAGGCAACCTGTTATGCAGTGGGTTGCGTCCTTACCCGGCTTTCTCAGTTGACTATACAAGGTAGCCAACCTTTGGAGCTAAATCAAGGAACACTGCCGTTGTCGAAGAGGTCCCCCCCCCCCACACACACACACACACCCGCCGCAGGTCTCTGAAGAGTCTCCTTCTTGTTTTTACAAGGATTCTTCCCGGGTTTCCACCCACCATAGTAAGTGCTGCAGAGAAAGAAGTGGATAATCTGTCGTCATATAAGCAACATGCCCTTGAGTACGACGTTAAACACCAGTCATACAAACGAACAAACCTCTGATATCACTACTGAAGTCCAAATGAACAGGCAGAAAAGGTCGTTGGTTAAACCGTTTTATGGGGTTCTAACCAGTTTACTTTCCCTATAATGCTGGTCATCAAGTTGTTATTTGTATACCTTAGTCATGTAAGTCTAACATATTTGTCGAGATCGATTTTTCGTAACATTTGTATATATACGACTATAGCTCCAGATATAAATTATAAACAAGTTTAGCAAATATCGTGAGATATTCTGAAGGTCAGTCTTAATTTGATAGTTGAGTCATCGTTCGGTTAAAATTTGATGTAGCCTTGCTTAAAAAAAGTAATAAAAAATACCGATATTCAAGAATGCTACATAAAGACCTAATGCTGGTTCTTTTGATTTTCGGCTTAATATGTATATCTATGTCTGAGAAAACGTAAAAATCCCATAACCGTGATAAAGGAAAGAACAGCGAGTTTCTGTATTTTTCCAAGGTAGAAAAAGTTTTGAACTTTCTGTTATAAACTGGAAGTTATGATATCCTTTTTTTCTTTTAATTCAAAGTTTAAGATGGTGACTGTTAGTGGTAATATACCAAAAGTACAAATCTGTATAAATATGTAATAGGTAGCACAAAAAATACAGCCAAACAATGACGAACTTTAATTTGTAATGTTGCGCAAGCGTATTGCCACCGAAAAAACACAGAAAAACAACTAACTTGGAGAAAAAAAGACGGAGAAATTGTCTTGAACACGAATGATACAGTTTTTTTTCTTGACTTGCTTCGTTTTATCTTGTCAAGTCAGTTTTGGCTTTTTAGCGATATATGGCTTTTCAATTGTGCCATTTTTTGAGGATATTATTGTTGATTCTGTTAAAATTGTGTCCTTCAAATAGGTTTAACATTGAATAATTGACCGACTGAGCTCGTCATTAATTTAACCCTGGCCTGCCAACACTTAAAATAGGTGTCAGGCCTTCCTCGTAAAATAAATAAATTAATGTAATATAGAATAACTTAGAATGTCTGGATGCATGACAATAAAAACAGAATATGCATTAAGAGCCTTAATTATAGCATTTATATAAATGTTTCGGGACAGAGACAGATACTTAGAAATGTGTGATATAAATCTTTCAATTGTTTCCAGATATATACATGATGAACGGATTTAGTTACGCAAGGCGCACTGAAAAGTATACGTTTATATACGATACGATTGCTGCACGTGTCCGGCAATGGGCAACTGTTCAACCAGAAAAGCCAGCATTAGTTGTGCACATGCTCGAAGGTGAGCGGAAATCTATTACGTTTAGGGAACTTTTGGAGAAATCTGAAACTTTGGCAAAGTATCTCGTTTCCGTTGGCGTACAAAAGGGTGATAAGGTCGCTGTTTTTGTTTATAATAGCACGGAATGGCTCGTGGCTGTTACTGCTTGTTCTCTGATCGGAGCTGTGTCCTTCAATTCATTCACATTTGGTTTAGAAAAAGACTTAGAAATAGTTCGAAAACTCGAATGCAAGGTTCTCATCCTTGATCTTAGAGATATGCTCCTTCGTTCGTCTTTGATCGTGCACCTTAAGAAGCTAGACGACACAGCATTACATGTGATTGTTCTTGGGGAGAATATCAGTGGTCACTCAAAGACATTTGACGAAGTACTTTCAATGGATTTTACGGCTGGAGAAAATTTACCTAACGTTTTAGACCCAGAGAGAACGTCGGTTGTTTTCCAGACTTCAGGAAGCACTGGTGCGCCAAAGTTTGTGTTATATACTGATATGTCGTTGTTGAATAACTTATGCGGGTTATACGAGAGCATGGATATAGAAAACAGCGATATTTTCTTCACTGACCGGCCTATGGGTTATACGGCTGGCTTCCCAATGCCTATTTTCATCCTTGGATGCACTTACGTCACTTTGGATACTCGGACTACCGTCAGAGACCGTCAGACGGAGCTTGTTGCTAACATTTTGAAAACGGAATCCGTTACCACTGGATTCGTGGCTCCTTATTTATTACAGGATCTGGAAACATTTAAGAAATCCTCCAATGAGACTGTTCCAAAATTCAAATCTCTTATTTCATCTGGACAAAGATTTTCCAGAAAGTTCCTAGAGCGGTTTAGGGATTACGCGTCAAAACCATGCTTAGGGTATGGTACCACTGAATGTGGGTGGGCGACTTTCTCACGGCTTGACGACCTTCCAGACATTGAAGATGACCTATTAGGGGCTCCCCTTCCATTGGCAGAGATTAAAGTTGTCGATGAACTCGGTAATGTGGTGTCACTAAATACTGATGGAGAAATATACATCCGCAATGTAACCGCATCTAAGAGTTATTTGACTCAAGATGGAAAGTCTGTCAGAGTTGCTGACGACAACGGTTGGTTTCACACTGGTGATGTAGGGTTTTTCTACGGGGACCGACAGCAACTTTGCATTAAGGGTCGAAGTGTTGAAATTATCAAGCGATCATTGCTAAAAATATTTCCCTCGTCAGTAGAGTCAGTTATCTTAAAGCATACATCAGTAGCAGAGGTTGTTGTTGTTGGAGTACCTGACGAGAGAATGTACCAAGAGGTTTGTGCTTGTGTTACAGTGAAAGAAGGGCGACAACTCTCATCACCACAGCTACAATCCTTTTGCAACGAGCAATTTAAACCAGAAATGGCTCCTGACGGCAAAGGCTACATGCCCGGTTATTTTCTCATTTTTGAGAAATTCCCACGTCTTCCTACTCAAAAATTGGACCGTAGAGCTGTTGCCAAGCTAGCTGTACCCCTTGTGGTCAAACACTAATATAAAAGTTAACAAGATACAAAGCTAAAAGGATAATGCTTACTTTAGAGTAACTAATTTAGTGACTGTATTTTATTTCCCCCAAAAAAACGGAAAGAGGGCAATAGCGAATAGACATTCGCTTATATAGACACTTATTCTTTCAGGAAACAAACTGAACATTATGACATAATTGGAGATCGTATAAAAAAATATATATATTAAATAGATAAAAATAATATCAAACTATAATCAGCCATGTCTGTATACCACTAAGTGGTTCTACTAGTGCCAGCCAGTATCACCTTATATAATTAGTTATTTTACCCATTTTCAATACGATGTACGCAAATATTTGGTAGAAAAAAAAGGTTGTATGCGTTTCATATCATGACAATAGTCAAACCGACGTGAGAGATAAATAATATTATAAATCCATCAAGCACAGACACGTTTCCATCATACATGTATGCTAGTAAAGGATCTCCCAAGAGAAGTCCATAGCGATCAGCCGACTGGGTAAAAGAAAAAAAGACTCCACATGAAATCCTGAATAAAACAATGATAACCCACAACGTCAAGACCACCAGGGCATCTTTTCAACATAAAATGAACATAATACAATATATAGAATTTAATCAGTTATAACCAAAACAGTTAAACAGAAGCGAAATCTTTACTGGAACATACAAAACGCGCGTATTGTAGCTATCGCTTAATAAATTGATTTTTCATAAAACTAGCACATTTTGTAGCATGTAAATCTGTCGTCTATAGGGATTCAACATATTATATAACATATATAATAATAATAATATACTTTGTTTCAGCATGATTTTATGTAGACAGTCTATGGTCCTCAAAAGATAAATCAGTGGAGCCTGACAGAAAGATCTTACAAAGATATTTTGTATACTCGAGAATATACAAATGAACTAAATATTCATGATAATCGCCATAAAAACATAAAAACAGTATGTATCTTAGTTAATTAACAAAAAAAAAATGTGAGACTATTTTCATTAAATTATGGAGCATGTTCCTCCTATATGAAGGGTGTATCTGGGACAGTCTATAATATAATGTTGTACATTTTCATTTGGGTCTTTACAGTTTGGACCAGACTGATCATCACTTATAATGAACTTGAATTTTGAGGAAAATGAAGAAAACAGATAAAGAAGACGTTTAAATTAACGGAAATTATTTTTACGTATTTCCAATGTTGACTTGATCCGTTTATAAATATTTGAGATATGCCAGAGACAAAATATTTAGTATTTTATGATAATAAATAAATCATAAATAAAAATATAATAAATAAATAAAAAAATCGGCGAATAAATTAACACAACTTTTTATACCTACATTAACATCGTTAAATCAGAGATGTTCTTGTATGTGCCGGAACAGGTTCATTAATTTTAAAAATAACTATGAATGCATGTGACTGCTGTTCGATAGAGCGTCGCTGATTGGGCAAGCATATCGAATTGGGTCATAACACAGACGTCCAACATTAAATTGTATAATAGTGTATCTACGCGTGTATAGGTGTACAGATACATGTACCATGTGTTAGAAGACTCAAAGATGATACCAATATGCTTAAATAGTGCTTTTTGTTTTGTAAATATTTGCCAGAATTTGATCATTATCTTGCAAACAGTGCGATTTTAATTCAATTCCGTAGCCAATGACCACTCACATATAAGACGAAGTTACAAATTAAATATACGTTCGCATATCAATTGGGGTAATTTATAAACTCGTAAATTTTGTTGGCTGGTTGTATATGGTTTGATGGCAGGTGTCAACAAGTATGTTAATTTTTTGTTTACAGGTTTGTTCAGGTACGGTACCCAGTTTGACATCGTCGTAAACATGCAATCCACCCATTCAGTCTTATGAACTAATTTTCTAATTGTGACTTCATAACTTTTTAACTAATTATTTATGGACCAAAATCTTCTAGTCAGGGGTATAAATGTCACTGAAGATTTGTTACTATCAAGACATTTCCCTTCAAGGTGAGTCAACAGTTTACCACGGACATGATATTCCTGAATATCACAGGCTTGTTGCATGCCCTACAGTTAAGGTGTTGACATCGTAATTATAGCTGGAAGATAAAACTACATTGCAAATCAGGAATAGGCCTGTATGCTGAAATTGCACGCTTCATGGCCAAATTGCATGCACTGTTTAAAAAAAAAAATCTAATTAAGACCTTTAATACTGTTTCAGTAGTTCTATTGTGACACAATTCAGGCAAGATAACTCTTATAAACAGGTAATATCAGTAGCCTCCCTTTATTGGTGTGAAATACGATGGGTATTTGATAAACGGAATTTCATACGGTTTAAAATTCTATAAATAAATAGACTGAATAGAATATGTTTGAGAGAAATGGCCAAAGAGTAATCTACAATATCTAAACAGCTGACGTGTTATGCAACGTCTTATTAACATGGACAAAAGCATTCGATTATTTTCAGGTAGGCCTGCACCTAAATCATAGCTATACCCATAATACCCTGTACCACGTCAAGGCTTACACTCTGTTCTTTTACTGTTGTCAGATCATCATTTTCTTAACAAAGAAAAAAAAA
Organism: Tonicella lineata; assembly: GCA_034781015.1. Classification (NCBI taxonomy): domain Eukaryota; kingdom Metazoa; phylum Mollusca; class Polyplacophora; order Chitonida; family Mopaliidae; genus Tonicella; species Tonicella lineata. The sequence continues at coordinate 1,897 of JAVFBY010207771.1, read as the reverse complement.
ACCCTATCAAAATGAAATGTATCTGGAAAAATGTCAGAAATGTATGCACAAATAAAAATCATATTTACACTTAAAACCAAGTTGACAATTCTTCTTTCTGCAACCTTCAATTGGAAAGAGAGGAATTGTAGGTATATATTCAGTATTGATATAAAATCTAACTTAAAATCGCTATAGAAATAAAGTCTGGCAAGCAGACTAAACTTGACTTTGTTATACAAGCAGATTAGAACATACGGGATTGTTTTATTTACACTGATCTATTGGTCTATTTATCTGAATCGACAAGTTTGCATGTCAGACCAGTGTTTCAGAAATAAAATATACGTCATTACTGTCAAGTAGATAAAATTAGGGCGGTAAACAATTCAATTAGACATATAAGTATATCTTTGTCAATGCACGAGGTGATGGTTTATGTACAGAAGGCCCTTGTTAAGCATAAAGGAGATATGTAAGGTCATATTCCAAACCAGTTTAATGTTACAGTGTTACAGACAAGGGTTCAAATATCATCGCTCTTAGCGTACTTTTATACACTTCCAGATTTCACCTTTGATCCTATTCAGAATAAATCTTAGCATGACTGATTCGACATCTGACTTGATTCTAAAGTCACGCCTTTGTATAATCGTCAGTCTATATATATACTGCAATTCATCTATATTGACATAAGGTAAAGTCCACCAATGATTGAATTGAAATCGTGAAAAGGATATTATAAATGGTATATTTTAAACTTGTTTTCAACATTGTGAAATAAATTATGAACTTGATCTATTTCGCATAAACAACTTAAGCAGTAGGAAACGTCTATATTCTATTTTATAGGCCTATATACTTTACAATGAACGTAGACAACTTCGTATTTTAATAGGATTCTTATTTTTTCATAATTTGGACAAAATTTAAACTGATATGTTAACCTGATCCGGCAATCACTCAACTGTTTTGGTATTTGGCTTGATTTTGATAGTAAATACTGTAAGGAATGTAATTTGCCAGCTAAGAGGATCAAAGTAGACGTTGGTGTTTTCAAATCTAAACTGTTAATGACCGGAACGACATAGTTAAATCTTGTTTACTTTCCAAACCTTAAATACACATGAGATAACTTTGAACTGTTCGGAGTTAAATAATTTGACAGTTTCCTGATAAGTGGTGTTTATGACGGCGGGAATCTGGCTTGGTGAGATTTCTAACTCTAAAGGCTGAGATTTATTACATTTCGTCATGCCGCCATGACAGAGTATATCCAATGTATATATAAACACACGCAAACACATATATATCAGTTTGATGAATGAAACAAATGATAGATAGGTTTTAGTATATAACATGATGTGAAGTGTACCGAGTGTACGGAAAAAATAAATTAATACGAGGTGCCAGGAAAAATACACGTGAGTCAGGATGGTTTGGCCTTCCTACACTAAAATATTTTAGCTTGTACAAGATATAAAAAAGCAACTTTGGTCATCGGCGCCTCATTTTGCAAGACATATTATATCTGTGGGACAGTATTATTATATATATCAGAGACTGTATGTAAAGTCAGGTTACAAAGACTTTTCATAAACACACAATATTCCAGAAAATCGACTAAATGTCCATTGTTCTGAAAATCTATGGACTTTAGTTTATTCAACTTGTTTAAGCCTTGTGTTATATCTTGTTTATTCAAGTTTAGTTTATTCAATTCTTGCTCATACAGACCAGTTGATCCATTTACAGAGAAGATAACATTGTAAAACGTTAAAATAAAGATGACTAAGTATAACTTGTGAAAATATAAAACAGATGTAGAGTTAATAATAATAATAAAATTGTTATAATTTAGATATTGTAAATATTTAAAACGTCATTGGACACTTTATCCAGGGATGGCCTCAAAATA
>JAVFBY010207660.1:0-10954 GCA_034781015.1 Tonicella lineata | reverse complement strand
AACCGACCACCAATCGTCTGACAAAAATGTATGTAAATGTATTCAGTATTGATATACAAATAAAAGAAGTTAAAAAGGAGAGGATAATGAATAAGGCAAACATGATGCAAGAAGTATACAAAGTAAGCGCAATACCTTCAGCTGTTAGACGTGGTTATGGTAATCCTAAATAACGATGATAAACGTAACCAAAGTGTTTTATTATTACAATTACAAAAAGTATTTAAAGTAATTCCGTCCATGAAATGTCTTAATTTAATGGTAAGAGCAATTATAACGCATATTATTTATTTAATAAATGTCTTCTTGACATTACCAGTGCCTATAAGCAGTAGAACTCTTAAAGGGCTCCACAGGAATACAAATATTTCTCTCTTCAATATATAGTATATTTATTAAAACAAAAACAAAAAACAAAAACGCAAATACACAAGTATATCAATAAAACTACTTCTGTTTTTGAACTTAGGCCTACTGTTTAAACTAATTTAGTTTTCGTTCGTATAATTTATAACACCTAACATAAGCCTCATAAATTGTGCTAAATATTTTAAACAAAATAATGTTAATTACTTTAGTTCCTAATTAGAGAGTAATGACAATGGAACTCTGTGCAACCCTGTTAACTAATACATTCAATCCTATACATACATATAACATATACATGTCTGTATGCATATACATATATTATACATGTATGTACACATGCAGACAATCAACATAGAATATTTAGAAATGACACAATCTATTTCATTTTTTCTACCCACATAAATACATACGACATATAATATTTATAAACAGAAAATCCAAGCATATATTCGCTAATCAATACATCTATAAGATTGGTTTATCCATTCAATTCAAATCATTCATTTATTCAATTCATTTATCCATTAATTCACTCATTCATCCGTTCACTCGTCCATTCAATAAATTCATTCATTCGATATATGCAATAATTCACCCAATCAGCACGAGTGTTAATGCCAGCAGCCTTCACCCATAAATTCATCACACTTATTGTACACTGATGTGTATTTCAATAAAGTATTTTAAAGTTTGTTTGGTAATATATATACATTTTAACAGTTTTAACAGAACCCATATGTTCAAACGAACATACACGTATGCGACATATAATATTAATTTTTTAATGGAAAATCAAAACATATATTCGCTAATCAATACCATCAATAACATTGGTTTATCCATTCAATTCAAATCATTCATTTATTCAAAATGAATGAATTCATTAATTCATTCATTCATTCATCCACTCACTCATTCATTCATCCGTTCACTCATTCATTCATCCATTCACTCATTCATTCATCCGTTCACTCTTTTATTCATCCGTTCACTCATTCATTCATCACTTCACTCATTTGTTATTTCATTCCTTATTTACGCTTAGACGTACACCAATACAACATTTAAAAGTTGTCTCAAATATGGAGTTATTTTATTTAAGGTGCAATGCCGTTAGCACTAACTGTGTCATGCTACGATAATGATCTTAAATGACAGAGTTTATGTTATACGGAAATTGCCGAGCGCTTCCGACTTCCCTTGTGTAGTGCAGTCAGCCAATACATGTGTTCATCCTGCAGTGGCAGTGACATCGTCGTGTTAGTATTTCCTCTCTCTATGATTTGACAGCCCAAATCATAACATGGTGTCAGAAGCGGTAAAGTATCTCCACACTCACTAAAACCAAAGAACTCTCTCTCTCTGCACGGCGATAAGTGCATCTAAAAACTCTCTCAAAATTGTTTTATCATGGCGAGCAAAGATAGCTCCATGCAACAACAACAACGCCATTTCTACGGCTCTCCAATGCAGTCAAACGTACCGCTCCCGCCACATCTTGATACGCGGGGGAATTTGGCTGTAAACTGGAAGAAATGGAGACAAATATGGGACTCGTTCGAAATTGTGACACACCTTACAGAACAATCTCAAAAATACAGGGTGGCAACTTTTGTAACATCCATAGGCCCCGATGCACTTGAAATCTACAACGGTCTTCCATTCGAGGCAGACGAAGATAAAAACAACATGGACACAATTCTTTCTTTGATGGATCAACACTGCTTGGGTGAAACAAATGTTATTTATGAACGCTATACATTTAATAACAGAAGCCAAGATACTGGTGAAGCTATTGATATGTACACATCCTCTCTAAGAGCACTTGCTCAAAGCTGTGAGTTCCGTGATCTTAACGACGAACTCATTCGAGATAGAATCGTTTGCGGAATTCATGACAACGGTGTGCGTAAAAAATTACTACAAGAACCCAAGTTAAATCTAAAACGCTGTGTTGATATCTGTCGCGCAGCTGAATCTACCTCTGCTCAGCTAAAAGTGATGACTGGCCGTGGTGAAGACGTACATGCTTTCCAACATTCAAAGAAACCTAGTAGACGAGAAAATAAAAACTCTACATTCGACAAGAAAAAATCAAATAAATCTCCTAGTCTCAAATATAACTGTAAATTTTGTGGGGCTAATCATCAACCGTCAAGAGACAAATGTCCTGCTTACGGTGCTACATGTGGTTTCTGTGGAAAAGAAAATCACTACGCTTCAATGTGTTTAAGCAAAAAACACAAAACTGACAAAAAGAAACAGAGTAGCCCTAAAGCATATTCAGTTGAGCCAAACTATGATTCTTCCACCTCTGAAGAAATTCTTACATTATACACTACTGAAGAAAATTGTGAAGAAAATAAAGACTCTCTCAAGTCAAAAATTTACACATCAATGCTAATTGATGATAAGCTGGTTAAATTCCAAGTTGATTGTGGAGCTACCTGCAATGTGATATGTCAAAGTGACTTGCCGGCTGAAGCTGTCATAGTACACTCAAACTCAAAGCTGACCATGTACAATAAAACTCAAATGTCTACACTGGGGAAAACTAAAATACGTCTACAAAACCCAAAGAACTCTAAGAAATACAGAGCAGAATTTATTGTTGTTCCAAATGATGGTATTTCTCTATTGGGATGTAAAACAGCTCAACAAATGAACTTAATAAAGCTTATAGAACAAAACATCCTATCTCTCAACCAATCAGGGGCAGATAACTCTCCAAGGACAAATAGCTCTCAAGCTCAGATCTCTACAGGCCTTACAAAAAGTGACATTATTAAAACAAATGCTGACGTGTTTGAAGGTGATGGCTGCCTTCCTGGTGATCTACATCTTGATATTGACCCAACCTGCCCTCCTGTCCGCCTACCACTGAGAAGAGTGCCTCTAGCTATTAAAGATCAGCTCAAATCTGAACTCTCTCAACTTGAAGCACGTAATATAATAAAACGTGTTGACACACCTAGTGATTGGGTATCGAGCTTGGTCGTTGTGAAAAAGCCTTCAGGGAAACTTAGAATCTGCATAGACCCTAAGCCTCTTAATAAAGCCCTAAAGCGGAACCACTACCCTCTACCAGTGCTAGAAGATCTCTTACCAAAACTCTCTAAAGCTAAAGTCTTTACACGCTGTGATGTAAAAAACGGCTTTTGGCATATTCAAATGGACGAGGAATCCAGTTTTCTAACTACATTTGAAACTCCCTTTGGACGCTTCAGATGGCTGCGCATGCCTTTTGGGATCTCTCCAGCACCTGAACTCTTTCAATTTTACCTAGATCAAGCCCTTGAAAATTTACCTGGTGTTATTGTCATGACCGACGACATCTTGATCTACGGTGAAGGTGACGACTACGAGAGCGCTGTAACAAATCATGATTTACGCGTAGCGCAACTCCTCCAAAGATGTAGGGAAAAGAACATTAAGCTAAACAAAGATAAATTTGATCTCAAACTGAATGAGGTTCCTTTCATCGGACACTTACTCACTTCTAAGGGCGTCCGCCCTGATCCTAAAAAGGTCGACGCTGTTCTTAACATGGACAAACCTACAGACGTAGCTGGCGTGCAACGTATTCTCGGCGTTGTAAATTATTTGTCCAAATTCCTACAAAATTTGTCTGATTTGTGTGAACCACTGAGACAATTAACAAAGCAAGAAAACGCATGGAACTGGACCATAGACCAGGATATTGCTCTAAACAACATCAAGAAAGCTGTAACTACAGCTCCAGTCCTACGCTACTTCGACAGCCAGTTACCTCTCACGTTACAGTGTGACGCATCTGATAAAGGTTTAGGCGCCGCACTAATACAGAACGGTCAACCAGTAGCCTATGCTAGTCGAGCTCTAACTCCAACTGAGTGCAATTATGCACAAATTGAAAAAGAACTCTTATCTATAGTTTTTGGAGCAACTAGATTTCACCAGTTCACTTTTGGTCGAAAGGTAACGGTGGAAAGTGATCACAAGCCGCTCATTACTATTCAACACAAACCCCTACTTTCAGCTCCAAAACGCCTCCAGCGTATGCTACTTTCTCTCCAACGCTACGACTTAGACATAATCTACAAGAAAGGTATCCATATGTATCTGGCCGATACATTGTCTAGAGCATACCTACACACTACAGAACAATCTAACAGCGTTACTCCAGAAGTTCTCTCTATCAGTCTATCTAGAGATGAAGACGAGATACAACACATCAATATGACAGATTATCTCCCTATCAAACAAGACAGCCTTCATCTAATAAAAGAAGCTACTCTAAAAGATGAACAACTACAGTGTCTTACAAATGTTATTCTACAAGGATGGCCGGAAATACAATCAGAAGTACCCACCCTGGTTCAGCCTTACTTCCATATGAGAGACGAGATGGCTGTACAAAATGGCATTGTATTCAAAGGAAACCGGTGCATTGTACCCAAATCTCTACGTCCTGAAATTCTCAAGAGACTACACAGCAGTCATATCGGTACACAATCTTGCTGCCGCCGAGCCCGTGAATGTGTGTACTGGCCTTCAATCAACTCACAGATTATCGACTACATTGCCAAATGTGATGTGTGTCGTACTTGTGAAAAGCAACAATCTAAAGAGACTATGGTTTCACATGATATTCCTGGCCGACCCTGGGCAAAGATTGCTACGGATTTGTTTTCATTAGATGGTGACAGTTACTTAATCACAGTTGATTATTACAGTGATTTTTTTGAAGTGGACAGAATCTATGAGAAAACAGCCAAAGTTGTTATCAGCAAACTAAAGTCTCACATTTCTCGATATGGCATTCCAGATGTTATTTTCTCTGACAACGGTCCGCCTTTTGAATCGAAGGAATTTAAAGCCTTTGCTGACAAGTATGAGATACAACTTATTACTTCATCACCAGGACATTCTCAATCAAATGGGAAAATTGAATCTGCAGTAAAGATTGCCAAACAACTCATCAGAAAAGCAAAACAATCTAAAAGTGACCCATTTCTAGCCTTATTAGACTACAGAAATACTCCCACAGAAGGTATGAATACTTCACCCGCTCAGCGATTACTAAACAGAAGAACAAAAACACTTTTACCTATGAAAGAAGAACTCTTAAAACCCTCTGTTCCGAAAGGTGTTTTAAGGAAAAAACAACAAAAGAAGAGCAAACAAGAAAAGTATTATAACCGTGGAGCTAAGGACCTTCCACCTCTTCGTGACGGACAAACTGTTCGCATTCAACCTATTCGGAAACACGCAAGAGAATGGCAAAAAGGCAAAGTTAAACAACAAGTCAATATTCGATCTTATGACATTTTAATGGAAAATGGCAACACTCTGCGCAGAAATCGACGTTATATCAGAAGCTCTGCAGAATCCCCCATAGAACAACCTGAGGTTTATATCCGTCCTGATTCACCTGTAACCAGTCCACCTGTGAACTATGATATTAGTCAACCTACACAGGCGACACCGCCACGCCAAAATATAACAAGAAGTGGTCGTGCCGTTAAGCCACCTTCTTACCTCAGTGAATATGTGCAGTGACTCTTGATTAATACTTATTTGCATAAATGACTTTTGCCGATTAATAATAATTCTCATGAATGACTTTTGCTGATTAATAATCATACCTCAAATGACTTTTGCCGATTAATATCTTTAATTAATACCGATTGACATTTCTTAAAAGTTGACTTTTGATAATTGTTTCTAACATCTTTTCATACTTTAATTAAGTACTTGAAATGACATTCTGATAACTTCTTTAACATTTCTTTGAAAGGAAAGATGTTACGATAATGATCTTAAATGACAGAGTTTATGTTATACGGAAATTGTCGAGCGCTTCCGACTTCCCTTATGTAGTGCAGTTAGCCAATACATGTGTTCATCCTGCAGTCGCAGTTACATCGTCGTGTTAGTCTTTCCTCTCTCTATGATTTGACAGCACAAATCATAACACGAGTTTACTACAGTTGATTTGCTAGAGCGTTGTGCTTGTCTACAAGGCTGCCCATGCAGGCTAAAGTAGACAAGACGTTTAATTGCCTAACCGGTACCGTAGTGTAAAATAAACCTTGCATTAATTTACAGCCCACCATATACATATACTTTTCTGACCAAAGTGACAGTCAGCAGGAAACTAAGAAATTAATACACAAAAAATGTTGAGACCAGTTTTTACAAACAGCTCGGTTTGTTATTTCGTATAAAGATGACTTGGATTTGGTTTTCCCTTCTTTTAATAGCCTACGGTATAAAGGAACTCTTTTGCTTTTAAAGGCAAAAAAAGACTTTAAAGCAAAAGCGTCGATTGTTTGACATTTCTACTTGATTTGGGTTTGTAAATTGACCATTATCCCTGTCTTAAATTTGCTTAAGTACGTTTTTCAGCGCTATTTTAATTGTCGTGTACTCACGGTTTACTTTAACATACACCTTTAGTCGTAGCTGCCAGAGCAAACGAAATAAACATAGCCTAGATCACAGACATTCGTGTCCAGCTGTAGTGAAATGTGTTCTACCAGGCGCCAGTTCTCGTTAGTCATCAACTTATATATACATTAGTCATTAGCGACAAGCCTCGGAAGAACTGGGAACTGCAAGTATTAGCTCTGCTAGAATAGATACAAATGTGTGTGCCTAGTCCAGACTCCAAAACTCCAAAAACTGAAATAATGTGGCAATATGATATCTAGCTGCGAAATTCGTACATGTAGTAACAAACTTCATTTTTATCATTTAGGATTTTTGTCAATAGCTTGACGCTAAGGGATCAGGTCAACCCGTCCACAGACCAACCCGTCCACAACCAACCCGTCCACACATTTTTCCCAGCATATAAATAGACCGGTGGCAGTGTGTACATGTATGTCACTTGTATTGTGGTTTTACACACATTTTTGCAATATTCTTGAGAAATCTTAATATAAAAAAAAATGAAGAGAAAGTCACTGCCGAAAACACAACACAAGACTGTTGACCATGCCCGACCACTGCGCAAGCCCGATGTCCTTTGTCGCTAAGTTCGGTAACTCAGTTGGCTCACAGTAATTTTGTTCTTGTACTCCTCTACCCACCCTATGGGGTTATTCGTGTTGCTATAGGTGCATGCAGAATTTATAAAGCCTTATTAATTTTGCTCACGTCAATAAAGTCAATTCAATTCGATAAAATTTATTTTATTTAAAGTTGTTGTTGGTTTTATTTGTTCATGTTCCCTGTCCCTTACATGTATATAAAATTTATATATTATATATATTATTTTCTAAATCTGTACGTGTATCTCATTTGAAATAAAATAAAATACAATCTGTTTTTCGGTATTTATCAAATTTAATTCAGATAATAAGTACTTGGTTTGTATATTTACCTGGGAGCCGTTGTAGAATTGGCCCATCACTTTAAAAAACGATAAAAAGGGATTTTTTTCTAGATAGTAATTTTGCGTAAAAGATCAATAAAACACAGTTAAAACTAAAAAATACTGTCACTAAAACGGTAATTAAAGTCCGACCTACCATATCAAGATGTAAAAAACACACACGAATTAAATATGTTGACCTTTAATTGATAGAAATGTAGGAATGTATCACAAGTAGAATGTTTATCTAAATGTATGACTAAAATCCACCAAAATTCATATTAAAATGCATTGTTAAGGGAAATAACGTACAGATAACATGCAACGAAATTAAAATAACAAATTAAATTATACATAAGTAATTCCACAAGTAGATAGTACAATGATGTTTTAATAGAATTATTATTTAGTATCATATTATTGATTGGTGATTTTCGTTCGAAATGGCATGTTTATGTGCTTTTTACAGATGACCGACCAATTATACAATAAGGCCTTTACGGTATCTGAAAAGTAAAACAATTTGTTTTTCGGTAATAATCAAATTTAATACCGATTGATTTTGAAATAAGAAAGAAATAATCCCCTCACGGCATGCATTAAAAGAAAGCCAGAGAAAATCTTCGCGCTTGGAAGGAACCTATTAATCCCAGTTTGTTTATGGATTATCTGGTCAAAACAACTTAATGAGGATTAATGATTTGTCACCGAACTCAGCGACAAAGGCTTGCGCAGTGGTCGGACAAGGTTAGCAAGCCTGTGTAGTGTAACTGGTTTCGTCAGTGAAATTACGAAGCCCAAAATTTATCTTCATTTTTTTTTTGGATATTAAGATTTCTCAAGAATATTGTAAAAATGTGTGTAAAACCACAATACAAGATATATACACACTGCCACCGGCCTATTTATATGCTGGGAAAAATGTGTGGACGGGTTGGTTGTGGACGGGTTGGTCTGTGGACGGGTTGACCTGTATTCTCCCTAACCTGATCGATAGATTTCAGATTTTTGAAATGGAGATAATAACGTGAATTCTACTTCTAGCACTAACATTTAACGTAATTAGCATGATTCCCAGCAATGAAAGTATCGTTTCGTCATGACAATTACGTTGACCGTAAGCTACGCACGCTTCGTACAACGAGCCCCTGGATTATATCAAGTGTTACCCAGGTAATCACGAAAATTGGACACTCCGTAAACACATACGTGAAATGTTTATAATCAAGCTAGAACGACTATTTTTAAAATGATTTTAGAATAAGACATTTTAAACATTTATAGAAACATACATTTGTTATAAGATAAAGGTAGTTTAGCTGACAAATATACTGAAATTACTATGAAAAAAGATATATTATATCGCCAAATAGCAGACGCCGCTGGGTGCAGCCATTTTGAAAGACGGTCTATTATTTGTAAGATTTTTTTCTTATCTTTGTCTTTCTGGTGATATATTTTTGCAGTTAAATTTTAAATCGAGCATAGAACGCTCATAAAGCATCATTTAATTATTGTTAAAGGTATTTAAAAAATAAAATGTTAGATATAGTAAATATAAAACAGACATAAAGGACTGCTCCCTAAGTCACATGATCTGTCAAAGGGAAAAGTGGGCGCGGCTTGAAAGAATTTCAACTCTGACCCTTGAACTCTTTTTGGGTCACTAGGGTGCACGTTGCATATTGATTGCTTCTGAGTGGAAAGTAGGACACGAACAAAGTTTTATATCGACGAGTTTGTTGATAAAAGAGTTATGAAAGTTCGATTACTTTGACAGAGCGGGAAAAAGGAATGACAGGGGAGTATGTGGGTGATAAATGACAAGACATTTGGAGGGTTTTTGTGAGAGAAAAGTTTAAATTTCTAACAAAGATGGTGTTGTTTTTGAAACTCTCTCGCGGCCTAGGAAAACTATCATCGAGGTACGGATGGGTAGCTACTATGTCTACCCGTTTTAGGGCCTGTATTATGAATTTGTAAAGATCTCAGACGCTATCTTTTCTTGACCCATTCACAATTTATAAACTCGTGGCGTAGCGGGGTTTTGAGCACTGTCTAATGGAATTTGACAGGAGATAAATAGGTACTCTTAACAACTTGCTTTTAAACAGTTTCTAAGATAGACCTTTAAAGTGGAAAGCATCAGAGTCCGAATATGAACATTTTTTTTTATTATTCCCAAAGAACTGCTCACTTACTTAGTTTTTCAACAAAGTTATGACAAATTCGCTAATTTATAGAAAAGTTAATTGGATTGGAAAATATATTGACCAGTTTACTCGTGGATACAAGGATTATTTTTTTTAGTTATTTTTTTTGGAATATCTTAAAATAGTTTTAATGTCGTACAACTATTTTAGCCAATCATTTGAACTGCAGTACAATATATGTAATAACAAAAGACATATTTAAAGTTAAACTAGCTGGAAAGGTAAATTGCAAGTAGGCCTACTAGGCTACTACATTGGACATTGATGAAAACAAATTTGTGATGAATTGACAAAACCAAAGACCTATTTATCAAAAATGGAATTCAGAATAGGATATTTTACAACAAAAAAAGGACTAATTCTATGTTCAATTTTTCTTGGGGTGTTCCAAATTTCTTCTATTTCTGCCAAACCGAGTGCATCATGTTTGATGAATGTGCCAAAATGCCAGGCATTTACAGATATTACCACCGAAAGTGAAATAAATTGCCTCGGTACGAAAGTGAAATTTTCTCATACAAGTTTCTTATTTGCTAACGATTCAAAAAATTTCGCCCAGATTAAGGAAAATTTGAAACTGTGGACAGGATTACGGTATGTGCCGAAATGTTGGGACGTTGTCCAGTCATTTCTGTGCTCAGTGTATATGCCTCATTGTTATAATGATACAAATGAATTGGAATTGCCTAGTAAAGAAACGTGTGAAAAAACAAGAGAGCCTTGTAAAATCGTAGAATCATACCATGGAGGATGGCCAGCATTTCTGCAATGTGACGGAAATTACTTCAAAACAGCATGCATGGTTTGTATGATAAAGATTTTAAATGGCCTTTTATAAGTGACTGAAATATATCTCTCTTATTTTATTTGATAGTTTCTAATATTTATCCAACCATATGTATAAATAAATTATAAACAGTGAGTGGAGAAAACACAGTCTGAGTCATGCACAGAGCAGGGTTAAGACTAAGATGGCATCACAAGTATTCAATTGTCATCAGATGGATGGAGA
>JAVFBY010207549.1:0-10955 GCA_034781015.1 Tonicella lineata | reverse complement strand
TAGGCGACTACATAAAACAGAGAGAGGACAAATAATAATTACTAACAATGACAGTTTACCTTCAAGCATTGGCCACAAGTCAATGTAGTTAAATTTAATGCATACTACTGATTTATACACTTTATATAATTGATTTATACAATGACCCAATTAAAGTACTAACTTTTATGCCAGACACACATTAGCAAATAGCAGCGATGTAATCATAAGCGAAGTTGAAAGCAAATCTCTTTGCCCAACTTTAGCGCTCACACATGGTGATTCACTCAGCCATTTAAAGTCATTTTTCCTCTGAAACAGCTAGTCATGTGATTGTTGCAATGCTCATATGCGAGATTAACAGTTGAAATTTGAATGGTTTACCAGCATTGATCAGAGCGACTGTACTCGCATGAACAGACAATCTATCACTGCCGAATAAAAATCTGCTAAAAATATCAAACATGCTTGACCCCAGTAACTGGTTGCCCAACAGGCTTTGGCTATACAACCAGTGTTGACGGCATTAACACATGCCGCAAATTTGATGGCGATTCGTATAATCGTGGCGATTGAGGGAACAAAACCTTTGTGTGTGCATGAGCATTAGAAAATCAACATCCAGCATTAAACATGATGCAATGAGACAAACGGTGTGAATTAACAGTACTGGGCCCCACAACAGATTGGCATCATGTTGCCTCTTGTGTTGTGTTTAATGCTATATATAATACAGGCCACTACTGTGGGACACCAATCGACCAATCAATCAATCAATCCTCCAGCCATCCAGGATCAGGAGATATGGAACATGACTGCTACAAATATTTGCAATTTTGTGCCTCTAAATATACCAGCAAGCAGGTGGTTGGGCAGGAGCTTCCTGATGCCCTGGTGGTGTCGAAGTTAAAGGGCATCAGGAAGAAGGGGCTTTTTGTAGTGTCGTTTTTTGCTCCTTTTTTTTCTTTTCTGTCTCGTCTTCCATGTAGCCAGTGACGTGAACAGTGGTTTCCTCCACCCGTAGGCATGATAGGACTGGCACGGGGTCATAAAGGTGACATACCCCTGAGTACGGGGTTAAACCTCAATCAATCAATCTCTCAATCAATCAATCATTCAATCAATCAAGCAAAACATTCTATTTACTTTATTGGGGTTTTAGGCTGTTCAAACGTCTTGCTAGTTTTTGTGTTTAATGCTAAATGACATTGACACATTGTGTCTTCCAAGAAGACAAGCACACTGGCAACAAAAAAGAAATATAACATGGTGAAACAAAGTATGGAAGAAATGACTACCATCTTGTGTAATGTGTTGAGTTGTTTCTTGGCCCATTCGGACCCACTCCTCTCCAGACTTGTGAAAATCTCCTCCAATGTTCCCCCAGAAAATAGTTCATCTATCTCAGCCATACGGGGATCTAATATAAACGTGTGACTTTCTTGAGTGCACTGAAATTAAATACATGCATTTTGCAAATGAATAGTTTCTATCAGAAGAAATAATTGAATCAGTTGGCTTACTTGTAGGGACAGGGGTTGAGCACCAGTGGACTGAGTGCATTAGTGCAAATATGTGTAGAGGAAGAACCTGCTGATTTTCGGCAGCTGGCGCGCAATGTGTTATAACAATGACAAAAAAGTTTCAAATAATCCTCTGACTCACAGAGCTTGCTGCCTAGCTGATTATCTGCACAACGGGCCTGAACAACAAGTATCATCCACACAGACATACATTACAGTTACAACGTGCAGACAAAAGATTCTTACAACACATGCTCTGAGTAAATGTTTTTTTAAAGCCTAGTTATTGTCCAGCTCTAAGGGAAGTCATTTGGCTCAATTCATTGTGACATTAGGCATAATACTGGGAATATGGGTTTGTTGTTACATGTGTTAGATCTAATTTTTTAATAATATAAACTTCAACCTAGATAAAACATGTACTAAATTAATACAAACTAGTCTCCCCCATGTCCCTATTTCATATTTCCAGATACATTTATGACCATCATAAACAAATTCCCACCTAATTATTTTCCCAAATGCATCTAATAACCAAATTTGAAAAAAAAAATCGGACCAAAAGTATAAGAGATATGGTCCGGACAAGAAGTTTTCATTTTTCCCCAATATTTTCGCCCAAAAAACACAAAAATAGATATTTTTTGAAAATTATTTTTAGAGCATGCACATTTACATGATACAATGCATCTATTAACCAAATTTTAAAAAAATTGGACCAATAGTGTAAGAGATATGGTCCGGACAAGACTTTTCCCCCAATATTTTGCATTTTTTGCCCCAAAAACACAAAAATAAATATTTTTCGAAAATTATTTATGAAGCATGCACATTTCAATGATGAAATGCATCTATTAACCAAATTTGAAAGAAATCGGACAAAATTTATAAGAGATATGGTCTGGACAAGTTTTTTTTCTTCATTTTTTACATTTTTTGCCCAAAAAACAAAAAACTTTTTGAAGCATGCACATCTACATCATAAGATACAACTATGGTCCAAATTTGAATGAAATCGGACAAATAGTATATGGCCCCGACAAAAAGTGCGGAGAAGGGGCAGAAGGAGGAGAAAAAAAAAGGAGGAGAAAAAAAAAGAAGGAGAAAGAGAAGGAGAAAGAGAAGGAGAAGAACCGTGACAAAAACAATATGTCTCCCAAGCCAGAGTAGATAAGCTGGAAACTGCAGTTATGAAACAACGTGCTATGTCCGTGTGTGGATAGCTTTCATGATCCTGTTAGAGCCAATTTGGTAACACAGGTTGGTACCTCAAGTATGGTGGACTTTTCATGCCACATTGTCTCTATAACATGGACTATTATTCTATAAATATTCACCAATATCATTTCACAAGAATTTTCTATCAATTAATTAAGAGACATACTGTTTTTGAGACAATTATCATGAACATTTATTGAATAATGACCAATGTTATATAGACAGACATGATATGGCATGAAAAGTCTACCATACTGAATTACTAGTACAAAACCTAGTTTCCATATAAATGGCTCTAACAGGATTATGAAAGCTATCCACACACTCAGAAGATTTCATAACTGTTGTTTACAGTTTACATGTATCTACTCCGGTAGTGTTCCAATTAAATAAAACGTTAATTGATACATTTATCCACATTCTTTTTTGTGCTTTCCCATTGTTGCTAGCGTCTATTATTATTTGTCATAACTAATCAGATACAATGATGGTAAATGAATTACTTACTGTACTATCAACTAAAATACACTGAAACAAGTAAATATAAAACTCTCCTGTTCGAATATATGACTAGTGATCCTGAGGACGGAGCCATTTATATAATTATGGCTCAATAACAAACAGAGTACAAATGCATATTCATGTCCTCACTCTGGTCAAAAGTGAAGCTTTCAGCTTGTTTAGTTTGAGCCACCCTTCATTGGCTTTCATTTAATTTTTTTTTATAGAAATCTAATATACATGCAGTCAAGATTTTATCCTGTATTTTATCTTTCGTATGAAACAAAAGATTTGGTTGAAACTCATACAGCCTTGCCAGTTTTCTAACATTTTTGCCAAATTATATTTTGACTGTCAGAAAGACAATTTGAAGGCTCTCTGGAACCCATGTTAACTTTGTACTTTCTTTTCTACTACTTGTACAGATGTGGGTTGCTTATGTTTATTAAATGTCATACTCATGAGTATTTTGCCGATATGAAGACAGTGTCTTCTCAAAGTAAACAGCAGCACAACCA
Organism: Tonicella lineata; assembly: GCA_034781015.1. Classification (NCBI taxonomy): domain Eukaryota; kingdom Metazoa; phylum Mollusca; class Polyplacophora; order Chitonida; family Mopaliidae; genus Tonicella; species Tonicella lineata. The sequence goes on along the minus strand of JAVFBY010207549.1, from coordinate 7,216 downwards.
AGAAACCTGTGAACTGTAATACTGCATTAGAAATGTACTGTTGTTCCGGTATTATATATAATGATAGAAAAAGTAGAACATATATGTAAAGTTTAAAGGCCGGCCATAAGTTACAAAGTTTACATTAAGGTGCACCATTGGTTTTAATACCGTCTATTCTTGGTCAAACACCATGTGACGTCAAAGATAACATGTTGGCTGGCAGTCTTTATATGATAAGTACCGCAAGAGAAGCCCCAAAAAGCCGGTTGTGCACCGAACTCAAAGTTTAGTAGAGCATACATGTACATTAAGTGTTACATGTAAATTTAACCTTATAATCAGCCATTTCACTAATTACCCTTTAAACAAAAGTTGTAGAATTAAGTCGACTCTATACATGTGCAATTATAAATTTATTTGGTTGAGTGATGTAGCTGCTTGGCCCACTTCAATTTCCCTTTGTTATTCACAATATGTTATTTTAAAGTGTTTTCATGAAGAAACTACAAATAATTTTTTTTTGTTAAGGGCATTAAGTAGAAGATATCAGTGAAGTTTAAAGGGCATTAGTTAAAAAGTGTTGAAGATACATTTTATAGTGGGAGACATGCAAATTTACCACGAAAAACTGTCATTTTACTTTTTAACCGTTGACCCATAAAGTCGCCCAAACAAAAGTTGTAGAACTACATGTAAGTGGCCTTTATTTTTTTGGTTAAGTGATGTAGCTCCTAGATCCACTTTAATTTCACCATGTTATTCACGGGTGTAGGATACGAGCCCCCCTGGACTTGATCCCCCGTGGACACGATCCCCGCCTGGACAAGAGCCCCTACCCCTCCCTGAACAAGAGCCCCTCTTGGACTTAATCCTCCCCCCCCTCCCCACTACAAAAAGTGCAATATTTGCATACAAAAGCTCTGTTATACATAATTAGCAGTTTAACTTCACCTTGTTATGGAAAATTAGAAGACATAAAATATCTTATTTTGATGAACATACAATTTAAATTTATTTAGTGTTGGATCAATTGCAGGGATCGTGGCCTGGGGGGGGATGAAGTCCAGACGGGGCTCCTGTACCCTGTTATTCACAACACAACTACAAAGAATTTCAGGAGGTAAACAAATGGCACCACTGACCACATTTTGTAACCAATACGTACATGTACTATCCTAGCTTTTCAACGCAGACTAGAACTTTAGGACAAATAGGCGGCATGAATAGCCTTCGGTTTCATGCACTATTTTCAAGGCTGGAAATTTCAATGACCCCTTTTACGGAAAACATATTCCTTGGAAATGTGTGTGAATGTGTATAGTTTGACATTCTATTAATTTTTGATAATCTTATCACAATTACATTTATTTGTAAAGATTTTAAAACATTGAATTACTGTTGTCGTACAACATCGTCATGTAAACCCTGTGCATTCTTACAGCAGCAATTCGTTGATTGACGCCCACGCAATTTGTTAAAATTTAACGCATATCACTACATAAAATGGAGCCTCTTTGTGACCAAACCGGTTATATACACCGGCGAAGGTTTTAATCAAATGCGCTGACCGATAGGTCCCAATGCTTGAGGCTATGAGCCTTATACTGCATGCTTTTCTTTGTGTTCTCAAAGAGGAGGCCATGTCTTTCCAAAAGGCAAGGAAATGAGAAAGAAATGGCTGTAGCCATTCATTGTGACAAGTAGGCAGTTACGAACAAAAGTCTGGTGAGCTTAAAATATTTTATTCCAGGTGATTATGTCAGTATTTAAATTGTAGTTTATATTAATCAGAAATGTGCTTATTTTCTGAACTAGGTTGTGTTTATAAAACATTGAAAAGAGAGAAGGCTGAAATTATACAAGGCTTTCAAATTTTTGTATGACTAAAAATTTTAAACTGTTTAAATATCAAAATTTAAAAATTCAACATTGTAAAAAAAGATAACACCTTTTAAATGTTGATGCATTGTGAAATTTACAGTGCAAATATGCGTTGTGTTTTTTAAATCCATGTCATTTAAAAGAAGAGTGCACAGCACATATAGGTCACCATACAATACTTGTGTGCAAGTTTCATCAAAATTTGACAATTTAACAGGGTAGAAAAGGAAAAACAAACAAACAGGCAAAGGCTACAAATAAAAAGGGCCAATCTGTTTTACTGCTTGGACCAAGAACTTAACACTATTATCAAAAAGCACTTAATACTTATCAATTACAACAATGAGCTAAATAGTGACTTAAGTGCCAGGGTAGAATTTAACCAGTTATCCAGTTACAATCCCACAATATATATCCCTGGTCAGCAAGTCTCAAATACAATTCAGTGTGACAAAACTTATGGACCAGATTTAAAAACTTGTACTGCTCTGTAACCTGCGAAGCACTTTTAAATTTGATGTCTGCAAAACGGCATAGATATATTTTATCTATCAACCCTGCAATAACTAAACATAGGTATACGACTACAAAACCAGTATGTACTATACATGTATATACATGTTCTACATGTATGTAATATTTTTTATAAAGGCATCATAAAAGTTTTTAAATGAAACTTTCATTCAGGCAACCAGTGTAACAATACCGGTAATAACAATGATGTCCTGTATATCATAATATAGAAAGATTTCAAAAAGTTCGTGAATAAGATGATCAAACCAAATACATAACAGCAGTTTCTTCTGGTATAGCACTTTTTTTTAATGCTGTTATGTTTTACATAAATGTACTTAAAAAAAAAAATAGGTTATACTTAACAAAAACTGTGTTAATGTGTTAAATTCTAACATATTCCTGCTCTGTTCAATAAAGAACAAATTAGTTAGGAAATGTTGGGTAAAAAAACAAAAATCTCCCAGATTAATCATTTATCTCTTTCTAACAATACTACATTCTTGCTCAAATGCATTGAAATAAACTACATGTAACATACACATTTATAATAGAATTTGTAATTTTCATTCAATATACATTTTGAAAGAAAAGAAAAAGCGGTATTTGCCACGGTACATGTAGGATAAACCCACAAACAGTTTTAAAAATCAGGGGCAAAAATGTTCAATTCTCCAGGTCAACTTTACAGGACAAGCTGGCAGTCCAGGTTGGACAGAAATGTTACAAAAAAATATATATTTTTGCAGGTTTTTTTATATTTCAAATACCATTTTTTGTATTTTTTATAATGAATCTAATAATAAAGCTTTTCGAAACTACCCAAAGCCAAAACATGGCATTTTTTAAATGGAATCTGTACTCATTATCAAGGCTGAAAGCATAAGAATTTCATAAAAATTTAGCATTTCTGGTTGCATACCCTTATCATTAAAATTAAATTACAATATCAAAATCCCTTTTCATATTTTCAGGACTATAATTATAAAGTTTTTACACGGTACTGAAATTCCATTTCAAAGCTGTTCCCATCAAGTATAAACATGGATCCTAAAAAAGTTACCGATCCCATCTGAAAATATGTGCCCCGTTTGGTTAATATTAAAACAACACATTAATCAATTTTGACTTGAAACTGTTCGTGAAACTAGCCCAAAAAGAAAGAAATCTTTCAACAAATTGAAAACTTTCACAAATAAATCATGCTTAAAGCAGCACACATTTCCTACTAAATGAAACACATACATCCTGGTGCGACTTATAGCAAACTTGAAGACAATGTACAAGATACATATGTAATAAAACATAAACAATGAATGACTTAATAATAAATGAGGTAATTGCTGTAGTGAGTAACACACACATGATTTATAATCCGCTAGTCTGCAGCCAGCAATAATATCAACAAATAAACAATAGATGGCAGTTGTTCTCTAGTTATATATACACACACACTGTATAAAAAGAACCGTTTGTGCTAGCAGTCCGACATGCCCACAGGTGAAGGGGGAGGAGGATAGGGTTTGAAAAAGCTTCTTTCTGTGGATGGGGACGGCGGACAGCTTATTTCATCTGATAAATAATGACTTCTTGGGGTGGGAGGGGGAGGGAAAGGGTCAGAGTCATAGTTCAGCTCTGTCACAGAGTTATAATATTTTTTTGAGCGTGAATATGGCTCACTTTCCTCACATACGTCTGTGCTACAAGGTGTGGTGGGAGGAGGTGGAATGTGCCTCAGCCTGTAAGGTCTATAGGAACGTACAGTGGAGGGACTATTTGATGAGTAATACAAATCCCCTGTGTACTGGGACCGGTCAGTCACAGGGCTGGGCGGTGGGTTAAGCGTCTCTTTGGGGTAGTGAGTCACTGTGGAGCTACTAGATGAAGCTCCAGTTATATGGTTACGATCATAAGCTTGACCGCCACTGCCCGTGCTCACAGATAAGGCAGTGCTGTAAGATTTACCCCGAGAAGATGTCAATGTATGTTGGGGTGTTATTTCCTCTATGATAGGGTTTAAAGGTTTTAAATCTACACCCTCTAACGGTGGCTGGTTTTTACGGCGGCATACAAACATCACCACCACCACCACCACAATAAACACAGCACCAATAATAATGGCCACAGTGTATGGTGCTGGGTTTGGCCCTCCTTTCTTGGTGTTTGCAGCAGCACACCCCTTCTCATCTGAACAATCCACCTGGTCACTGCAATCATTCACGCCATCACACTTCTGAGCCAGCTGAATACAGTTGTTGTTTTCAGTACACATGAACTGATGTTCTTTGCAGCAGTCTTTCTCATCACTTCTATCTGCACAGTCTTTATTTCCATCACACACCATAGCCTCGTCTACACAGCCCCCATCATCACAAGTGAACTGTATCTCGGAGCACAAAAGGCAATTGTCTTCATCTGAGTGGTCCTCACACTCCGGGAAGCCATCACATCGCCAAGAGCTTGGCAGACATCGAATAGTACCACTTAGACATGCGAACTGAGTGGGTTTACAAGTGGGAGGATCAGCACACGTTAAAAAATTGTCCTCCAGCACCAAACCAATTGGACAAGAGCAGCGGGACTTCCCACCAGAATTAGCCACACAAATATGAGAACATCCACCATTGCTTTTGGCACATGGGTGTTGTTCACGCTCTTGTTCTGATATCATCTGAACAGCATGTATATCACGAAGATGATTGATGCGCCCCTGAATAAACTCCCGCTGTTGACCATTCACTTTCTCTATCCTCTCTATAAGGCTCTGGTCTTTGTCTGTCCAATAGACAAACTGACCGAACACAGCAATTCCATTTGGTGTTAACATGTTACCGTCCACCAGCACATCTCGATTTCCTCCTAGCAAATCAGAGGATTCTATTCGTTTGAGTTCAGTGTCACTCCAGTACAGACGTCCATTCTCTGTATCAATAGCTAGAGCAGCTGGCTGTCGCAGACCTGTGTTAAACAACTGTACTCTATCTGTCCCATCCATGGCTGCCTTTTCAATACGGGGAGGATTCACCATGTTAATCCAGTACATGTGGCTGAAAGCAAACCAAAACCATATATGGAGAATATTTACAAAAAAAGAGTTTGCTCACAAAAGATTTATTAAAATTTATAAACAAGTTTAACTCTTTCCTCCATACCTTTCTGTTCCCTATGCAGTTGTTTTTTTAAGGGAACTTCGCAATTTATATTTCTACCTTTCTGTAGACGATTTCCTTTAAAAATAAGTAGCCAGATACAAGATTGCACATGTTACTATACTAAGAAGTTTTTACTGCAAGACATACCCTATGGCCTTTAGCAAATATGAATCCTGTGGCGGCAGGCTTTGAGGCATTTATTAACAATATTATTAATACATATAAAACTCTTGCCAAGCATCTGCAAGACCATTTAGATCCACATGCAAAAGCAGCCTACCCTCTGTCAGGATGAAGTACAATAGATCTCGGCTTCTCATCCTCACCCTGCACCACTACGCCAATTGCTGTCCGGTTCAAGTGCGTCACATTAATAACATTGTTCTCTGCACACGTCCAGTACAGATAGCGAGAGTACGGGTCAATAGCCATGTCATACGGCTGATGCTGTTTGAGAGCATTTGGAACAACCACTATCGACTGAAATATAAAACAATATTTATTTTTTATTTACTCTGTTGTTATTTAATTTACCTGAAAGCAGTGCTATCATTATTTGAGTTTACCTCATACGGTACACCATTCTGTTTCAGACAAAGAGGCTCTGGCTGCAGCTGTACTTAAAAAGACTTTTGACCCATAACCATAAAATAATTCGAGCCATCGCACAATACAAAATTTACAATTTTGCTTTATTTTGTACGCATTGTTTTTAAGTTTGTCTTCACGACACATGGAAAGGAAGCAAGGCAATTATAAGAACAGTGATTTTTGAGATTGCATACCTTCGTTCTGTTTTCTATGAGAATAAAGTTTTGTCTATATTCAGTTTATGTAAAATTATGTTAAGTATTTTTTTTTATTAAAAATTCCAAAAACTTTGGACAATCTATTTTTAAAACTATGATTGTTAAATAGCTGCATAACTAAGCTGAAAATATGTCTATTTTTTTCCAGTAGCTTAGCACGTTTCCTGCAATATGTACCTTTCTGAACCAGAAAGATTGCCTCAGTGTAGGGTTGAGGGTGCAGTGGGAAAGCTTATGGGGTGCCCTGGGAGATATGCTGTTAGTGTAAAAATTTGGTAAGCAAATGACACCACAAATAACATATAAAGAGGATTTTCTGTCTCTGAATATTCTGAGCTATGTGAGATACATGTTGCAGTCTTGTTTTAAAACAGGGTTCCTGTTAAAAGCCGGCACATGTTTTATGTTGCACTAATGTTTGTTTGGTATGTAATGTGTTTTCTTTTTGCGCAGATAACATTCTTGTGCGGTATTTATAAATCAAAGGCTGTACATAATAAGATCAAACTAGAAATCTGTCCTATGGACATGGATGATCCGTTTAACCTTAGGTTCAACATTTTACCTATAATCCTGACCTCGACCTTCAACCTGGTGACCAGGTTTGGCATGTGACATATCGTCTTCATATGGTGATTTCTGGTACAAAATAGCTTCAAAATGCGTCAGCCTAGCTTTGAAATGATCTTGTGAGCAGTCAGAAAGCATCAAAAAGTATTTAAATCAATTTTTTCAATAAAATGGTGTCATCAGGCCATAAAAAGTTAATTAATAGTTTCTCAGGCACCGCCGCATCACCTCAAAACCCCCCCCTCAAATTTTTTTATAGCAACTGAAAAAAAAACAACGTGTTTCTGAAGTACCGCCCGCTTGGTAAAA
>JAVFBY010207438.1:0-10957 GCA_034781015.1 Tonicella lineata | reverse complement strand
CTCTTTTAAGCATTGTACCCATGCAATGTGTATGTTTTAGGTGTCTTGGGTATGAAGTGGTTTATTGCCTGGTGGTTTCTCTATTTAGCACTTTAACCAATGTGTATGTTTAAGGTGTGCTGGGTGTGATATGGTTTATTGCCTGGTGGTTTATCTTTTTAGCATTTTAACTTATCTGTATGTTTAAGGTGTGCTGGGTGTGATATGGTTTATTGCCTGGTGGTTTATCTTTTTAGCATTTTAACCAATGTGTATGTTAAAGGTGTCCTGGGTGTGATATGGTTTATTGCCTGGTGGTTACTGGTAGCAGAGGCTCCTGAACTTCATTCTACTATCAGCTCGGAGGAACTGGAATATCTTCAGCGTACCATCGGTTTCAATGACCAACAAGTTAAGGTACGATTGTGATTTTAGAGTTTGGTTTTGATGAAGGAGTCTATGGTGTTAAACAAGTTGTGAACAGTATAATAATAATACAAACTTAATTATTTTAAAAAGTTGCAATATCTTCAAATGATTATATTTATAATTTACAGTCTCTCGCTAAGATGTCATTTTCGGAATTATACACCAAGGAACCATTTTGTTTTCTATGCTTTGTTTGACACAATTGCTTCAAAGGCCTTCAGAAGTCCAATTTGCTCAGAAGAAAAACCCATCATTGTTTTTCACAGAAAAAGAAACAACACTATACATGCATCGCATAATCCTAAATCAACCAAACTGTATGGTAACATGATTTGCTAATGTCTATTATTAATTCGTCATCTGTATACAACTCAATTGTGTTTTGCAGCGGGCGGAAATTCCCTGGAAATCTATTTTAACCTCAATGCCGGTGTGGGGTATTGTGGTAGCTCATTTCACCGAGAACTGGGGATTTTACACATGGCTTACACTGCTGCCTACTTTTATGAATGATATCCTTCACTTCGATATGAAAAAGGTAGGCATAAACAATAAGCCAGTGACGCTGGCAACATTTGAACTTCGATAGACTGCATTCCTCTGTCTGGTCTGTCCAAACTAATAAAAAAAAGGTTTTGTCATTTCGTTCATGTAGGGAGAAGTCACGAACCAAGGCGAGACTTGCGTAGTTAATTATTTTCTACTCTGAAGTTAACATGATTTGAGTGTTACATGAATGTTATACACCTTAGACTGTTGGCTTAATAGCGAAAGTTTGCTGGCGTCGGCTAAATATATACACTACCAGATATAAAAACGTTTACCAGACCAGTAAGACGACTAGTAAATTAATGGAAAATATCTGTCTATACTTTTGTTGTCTTGGGTAGAGGCTTTCAGTTAAAGTATAACTCGCTTTGTACCAAACACCACAGCCACAATGCCAGACCTGTTAATTGATATAGCCTGTCGACGTGTTTACCAATCGTCTCCATTTTTGAAAATAAATATTGTTTAAATAAATGATTAATCTAAACTTGTATTTAGTGGGTAATGAAACTTGTATTACACAATAGAATTCAGCAGATCTTGGAATAATCATTAATTTTTTTTCAGGCCGGGTTCTTAGCCGCAGTACCTTATCTGGCTATGGCTATAGTGGTCCAAGGAAGTGGATATCTGGCGGACTATCTTAGAAGAAACGCTTTGTGTGATACGACCATGGTCAGGAAAGCGTTTACATGTGGCGGTAAGGGGTTCAGAACACACTCTTTAGAACATTCGCAAGCAAATTCTTGCTCTGAAGGGCGCCATCTAAATCTATAAAAGAGAGGCGTCTGTCTGTGTGTCTGTTTGTCAGTGTGCATTTTTCTCTCAAAAGAAAAGAGATAGACCCAACAAACCATATATATTCTGAAAGGGCATGCCACGGGGAAAGTTTTAGGCACATACAAAATGGGAGTCACTTTCTGACCCCTGACGGACTTTTTCAAGATGCTTAGGGAGACCGGGGACAGTTGTAACACTTTTGGGAAAATACGTCTTACTAACTTCGTTAAACTGAATTTAGTTTTTAATTATATTTGAAATGAAAGATGCATGTTTCGGTATGAAACAGCACTGGGTTTGAATTTAGCGAAGCAAGCTGATTTTGAGTCAGGGGCAATTGTACCAGTGGCGTGGGACAATTGTACCACATAAATTTATGTAAACCAAAACATATTTTCTTGAACATATTAGAAGTTTAAATTTGATTTAAGCCTTTATTTAACATGTTTCCGTTCATTTAACAAAAGTTAACATATCGGACTGTAGCATTAAGAGCACATTTTGGTATTTACTACATTTTATTATTTAAGCTGGATTTTAACTTCTATTGTGCCCCGCCACATACACATTGCATGGTTACAATGCTTAAAAGAGAAACCACCAGGCAATAAACCGTATCATACTTAGGACACCTAAAACATACACATTGCATGGTTACAATGCTTAAAGGTGAAACCACCAGGCGATAAATCATATCACTCCCAGGACACCTTAAATATAAACAGTGGTGAGAACGTTAAAAATAAAAATCACCAGACAATAAACCATACCATACTTAGGACACCTAAACCATACACATTGGTTCGATGCTTAAAAGAAAAATCACCAGGCAATAAATCAGAACACACTCGGGACACCTTAGACATACACATTCGTTACAATGCTAAATAAATAAATCATCAGGCAATAAACCATATCACTCCCAAGACACCTACAACATACATATTGGTTACAATGTTCAATAGAGAAATCACCAGGCAATAAACCATATCACTCCTAGGACATCTAAAACATAAACATTGGTAGGAATGTTAAAAATAAAAATCACCAGGCAATAAACCATATCATACTTAGGACACCTTGAACATACACATTAGTTAAAATGCTAAATAGAGAAATCATTAGGCAATAAACCAATCACACCCAGGGCGCCTAAAACATACACATTGGTTACAATGGCTAAAAGAGAAACCACCAGGCAATAAATCACATTATACCCAAGACACCTAAAACATACACATTGCATGATTACAATGCTTAAAAGATAAACCACCAGGCAATAAACCGTATCACGCCCAGCACACCTTAAAAATACACATTGGTAAGAATGTTAAAAATTAGAATCACCAGGCAATAAACCTTGTCATACTTAGGACACCTTAAACATACACAATGCTTAAAAGAAAAATCACCGGGCAATAAACCATATCACGCTCAGGACACCTTAGACATAAACATTAGTTACAAAGCTAAAAAGAGAAATCGTCAGGCAATAAACCACATCACGCTCAAGATACCTAAAACTTACACATTGGTTACAATACTAAATGGAGAAACCTCCTGCAATAAACCACATCACTCACAACGAAATAAACTAATGGTTACCTGTCTCTAAAACGGTTAAATAATTGGAAAGAACTAAACAAAATGGGACATTTTATGTGTCATATTTCAATGACATTTAACTTAAGTTGTATTTCTAATATGCCGAGGAAGGTTTTAGCTAATAAACTATACACAAGTCAGCCAACGTATACATGCGAGGAGCGTGCCGTAGCACAGTTGTTAGCGCGTTTGACTGCTGGTCATCCTTCGAAGTAGGCTACCGCACGGATTTAAGTCATGTATGTATATATGAGGGAGTTAACTAGGTGACGATTGCTATCGCGGGGTAGAGTTTTTTTTACGAGTTTTCCTCCTGGTTTATAGAAGTACATGTATAGGGTTAAGGAGTGGAGAATTGGTCGTTGTATAAGTGAAATACCTTTGAGTACGACGTTAGAGACCAATGAAACAAAAAAAATGCATGCACATCACGGCGAAATCAAAAGATATACTAGTTTACTGGATATAAACGGGAAGATAGACAGATTGATTTAGTGTTGCATATATAGCTGGGGGCCAGTATTTTAACATTTCATTGCTTTCGGATAAATCGGAAGTTTTTTTAGTATGTAATAAACAGTTATGGTATAAATTGCAAGTAGATAGTATAAACCCAGTTATCTTCCAAACACAGGACCTGTCCATGTACATTCAACAAAGCTATATAATGAGTGAATGAGGAGGAAAAAGTCCTGTTAAAACTTACCAAAGACATAGAAAATGGACGGCCATCCAGCGTTACTATTAGCCAGCGCTCCACAGATTGGGAAAGAGATTACTACGCCGATATACGGGCCTGAAAGAAAAAAAGTGCATCATAAATCCAGTGATTCTTCTTCACATTTACAAGTAACAAAATATAGTGACCAACGTTTATAGAAACGCACCAAAAATAAAGTGAATTCTGTACATATTTATATTCATATATACTTTGGAATAAAGCAATCAGTGAGGCGTTTATTTTACCACAGGCAATGGTTGAATAAATGACAACAGTAATTCATGGCTGGTAAATGTTGGAAAAAGAGATAATTTGGTCATTCAAGTCGTTATTTGGTCGCATTTGTTCGAAAGTGACGCTTGTTAATAATGTCCGAAAAGTTTTTCTTTGTGACGTGACGTTATTAATTAACTTCCGAATGTCTTCTGTGTTATAAAACCGGCTTTAAGGGTCAAATTGTCTTCCTTGCCGATATTAAGTCCTTCTCGTGAGTCCCCACATGGCATGTTTCAACGTTTAATAATACTACACGACTACAGCACATGTCAAATATCACATGGAATAGGCCTATGCCCAGAAACTGAGTTTATCAATGACAGCAACACAGCGTCTCCTGCGTAAGACGTTTCCCGAAATCAGGTGCTATTGGCCTTTCGCTAAATAGATTGTCCAGCGTTCATGTGAGGAACAACATGATCCCAACATTGCCGTTAATGTGAGAAACAACATGAATCCGACATTGTCGTTCATGTGACAAACAAGATGAACTCGACTGTGTCGTTCGTGTGAGAAAAAACAAGAACTCGACATTGCCGTTCTTGTGACAAACAATATGAACTCGACAATGCCGTTCTTGTGATGAACAACATGAACCCGACATTGCCGTGCATGCGAAGAACAACAAGAACCCGACATTGCCGTTTTTGTGAGGAACAACATGAACCCGACATTGCCGTTCATGTGACGAACAACATGAACTCGACATTACCGTTCTTGTTAGGAACAACATGAACCCGACATTGTCGTTCTTGTGAAGAACAACATGAACCCGACATTGCCGTACTTGTGAGAATCACCATGAACCCGACATTGATGTTCATGTGAGGAACAGCATGAACTCGACATTGCCGTTCATGTGAGGAACAACATGATCCCAACATTGCCGTTCTTGTGAGAAACAACATGAACCCGACATTGCCGTTCATGTGATGACCAACATCAACCCGACATTGCCGTTCTTGTGAGAAACAACATGAACCCGACATTGACGTTCACGTGAGGCACAACATGATCCCAACATTACCTGTCATGAACAACATGATCCCAACATTGCCGTTCATTTGAGGAACAACATGAACCCGACATTGCCGTTCTTGTCAGAAATAACATGAACTCGACATTGCCGTTCATGTGACAAACAACATGATCCCGACATTGCCGTTCATATGTGACGTTAAGTGCATAAGGAACAACATGAACCCGATTTGTGTATACACAGCAGATGTCCCTTGACACAGACACAATAAAACAGTAAATAAAACCCCAAAATAAACACTAACTACACAATAAAAAAACTAAATACATACCAGAGAAGGCTATAGAGGCCAGCCATGTTTTCTCCAGTGGCGGGGCCCATCTGGCCCAAACAGCGTGTATGGCTGGAAATGTTAAACCCTAAATGATGGGATGAGAATTGTACATAATGCAGTTGAGATACAATTTTAATATTGGTTACAAGCCTAGGGTCCGTTAACTCTGTGTCACTAAACTATAAATTAGTATATTTAGTCTCTACTGAATAATGGTGTCTCTGGGTCAAATACTTACTATTTAAATGTTAAATAGGTAATTAGGCATGGTCAGTTCTATATAATAATCCTCTTTAACTAAATGCCAGTAGGCCTAGTAGTTGTTTTCTCGAGACTTATTCCTCTCATCCACATAGTCTGTTCTGCATTTTGTCAATATACCTGTTCGGCGTAAGCGAGATTCAGTGAGATTTAGGGACGTGAGCATGCGCAATTGAAGAGGTTGTTTGAAGGCCATTGTTGTGTTCCGAAGTACGAAAATATTTCATCATGGCGTTCCTCGTGACGTCTCCGCGGTCTTGGGTGACTCGGACGTGACTTCATTGTCGTGTCGTGAAATAATGGTAACAATGGTCTGCCAAACAACCTCTTCAATTGCGCATGCTTGCGTCTCCAAATCACACTGAATCTCGCTTGCGTCGAACAGGTCTATATAGCTACTTATATGAGTAGTAGTTGTCTTCTCGCGATGTGTATGTCACCCACAACAACTCAAGTTTATTTTTGTTTATTTATTTATTTTATTTATCAAACAATCTTTACACAGAGAAAGCCTAAAAAGATATCCCTTGTCCTGCATAGGCTACATGTATACCACGTGCAGTCCATTGTTTAAGAGTTTTTTTAGAACTATAATTAATCGGTTGTTAAATGATCGACTTCGTCGAGACGCTGCGACTTAATTGCTGTCGAAATAAATTAGTTAGGGTATTGAGAAGAATTTAACAAGACAGCCATGCTAGTCATACTTCATTTATTATATGAAGACCACAAGGGGAAAACTCCGGTATCACTTTTTATCAATTTCAGGCTTATTGCACCAGCCAAAAGTTGATAACATAAGGTTTCCTCTCATAATATTACTTTATCGAAAAACCCAAGTTGTCAGATATTTTGTATGGTATAAAGTTTAGCCGTGCAATGATATAACATGTGTCTTGAAACTTTGTTTCTCAGTTTCTTCAAAATTGACAAAACTGACATCTCTGGGTTTTCCCTTGTGGTCTTCATATGGATAGTGGTAGGAGAATTACCAAGTCGCATCAGGCATTCAAACTTTGAAAGTCCACCATACGGCCGGTAACTGATACCCAACCATCGTCCGTATAGGCCTACAAATGATATATCTACACCTATACACGCATAAAGACACCATGCGATATAATGCTGGGTATCTGTGTTATGACCCAATTTTACATGTTCGATTTTGATTGGGACATATACAGCTGTCATTGGCCAATCATCGATGCTCTATCGAACAGCAGTCACTAATGTTCCGGCATACAAGAATATCTCTGACTCCAATAAATAATGCAACGATTGTGTTTTGATGTCGATAGATGACATCATGTTCTTTAAGTTGTTGATTTCGAGCGTTGCTTTCTGTCATATTTCATATGGCGACCAACAGGAGGCTATTATAGAGCCATTTTTTGTTGTGATTCTTAGCGGAAGTGGAATGAACGGTTTGCCGCCTAGCGTGCACATTGACAACTAGTTCTAATAAAAGTATAACTTACAAGTTACTTTTAAGCGGTTTATTCGGCTATATGATATATGTTAAGGTGAAAGCTTGTGTATATCGTGCATGTGAGACGGGTTAAATGTCTAAATTTAAGCTTATTTGACGTTTTTGCAATTATATTATTATGATTAATAACAAAAATAGTTTGATCATCAAATGTACATTCGTTGAAACAAAAAATATATTAATCCTTTATAACTAACTTATTCATTCTAACATATCCTTTGGGAACGTCTTGTGGGGAAACACAATCATATCAATCTAATGATCTAAAGCCTCTTCTAATACTCCAAAAACAATCAGTTCATACAATTTCTTTTTCACATATCGTCTTTTGCTTACAACTCCTTCTTTACCTTGTTCAAGATCCTTTACCGTCCTTATGCTATTCCTTTTTAGTTTTCAATAGCTACTTTGCGAGATTAATTAAAGTAGATGGTCATAACACAAGAGAGCATAGCACTGACCTTATGGTACATTTATACCGCACTCACGTAGCATTTTATTGTTTAAAAAAAAACAACCCAAAATATCCGCCGTCGAGTTAACAAATTATGGCAGTAAGCAGCCCTGAAAACCAACTTCTCAATAAGATTAAAAAAAAACCATTTTTCTATCGACAGTCTTAATGACATCCAAACACAGTCGTTATATATATTATTTAATGGAGTCAGAGATGTTCTATAGTATGTGCCAAAACAGGTCCATTTTGTACAGAATTATAAAAACACATACCAGTGACTGATGTTTGATAAAGCCTCGTTGATTGGGCAATGATGTATGTATGATTGTCCCAATCAAAAATCGAGCAAATGAAATTGGGTCATAACAAAATAACAAAAGAAAACTGTAACTTGGCACATATTGATATGCATTACTAAGGCTTCTTATAGAATAATAGTAATGCATATCAATATGTGCCAAGTTACAGTTTTCTGTTGTTTTTTTTAATAAGGATTTAATAACGAGCTTAAATGAGCTTCATTTCCTGTTATATTGGTGAATAAATCAAATCAAATGTAGCACTTTCTTATATATTTACCTCGAATAGGCCCATTATGACCCTGGCAGCCAGTAGCAGGTAGAGATTCCAGCTGGCACATATTGGTGTTAATAGAGTTATTATTGATGCAGCCAGAATTCCAATACCAAACAAACGACATCCACCAATTTTTTTAGCCATATATCCTAAAGATAGAACGTGTGAAAATGTGATTGTAATAATGCACTTCTTCACTTTAAGTGGCTTTAGCGTAGGATACACGAAGGCCTATAGGCATATCTAATAAGTTAGCTAGTTTATCAATCAGATGTCAATGTGTGTTTGCTGAATAGTGCCAAATATTTGCATTGACATTCCAAATCACATTCCAATTCATGTAATAGCATAAAACTAAAAACAAACAAAAAACAGCAGCAATCTATTTACTCTTTAGTGAAATATAGAGACAAGCCTTTGGTCAATTTGCTCAGTAACGCAATGCCGTGATTCCAACAAAATCGACAATGAAATAGGCCTAAATAAATATTTTTTGCAGGCCTATTTTTGGTTATATAGGTTGCTATAGCAACTAGGAATTAAGATCTCCGAGAGTTTTTCTACAAGATGAGACGGAAAATTCGAAGTCACCGCGTGCTTTATAAGGCGAGTTCTTTTGAGCTTTTCTCATCATAGTGACATTGTCAACCATCAACGGCTTCCCCTAAAAGTACGGTAATGGTTTGATATAGTAACGTCTAGAACTTACCTCCAGGAATCTGTGTTATTATATAGCCATAAAAAAACGAGCTGAGAACTAATCCCTGTGTGCGTGAATCCCAATCAAAGTCAGCCAACATCACCTAATCCAATACAAGATAAGGTTACCATAGCAACGCAGAAGTTAAATCTTAAATCTAAGTTAAAACTAAGTTATCTTTTTCAGTCACAAAGAAGTCAAGGCTACGATTTCCTCGAAATAACTTGGATGCCTGACATTTAACTTCTTTTCTTGTTACATTTTTAAATCAGACCTTTTAAAAGGCTTCATTGTAGATTCCCACGAAAAATCGACTTAGAGGAATAAACTAGATCCAATGACTGATATATTAAGGCTAGGAAACAAGGTTAAATGATCTAAACCCGTTTTTGTTCCGAACAATTGCGGTACAATGTGTATTAAATTGATCACTGGGAATTTTTTAAAATGCATTAATAACACCCTTATACTAGCTGATTAAAGACGGTTTTGGACATTTCTTCAACGAAAACCTAGTTTATACAAATTTTGCAGATCTCATCTGATTCATGTATGGTCTGTTCTAATTGTCTAACAAAACACAAATTTCAAATTAATCCTGTGTATTTTATTATGCATTGCGTATCTAAGACGTTTCTCGGTGTAGAATAACTATTCTGAATCAAAATATTATAGTTTTTAAGTTAACCTCAATGTAGCCGGGGCGCGGATGGCAAATAGCCAGCTGTCTACAGTAGGTGAAAAGTCCACAAGATGGCCCCCATGCAATTTATCATAAAAAAAATAATTAACATGTACAAATCCTGAAAAATATTAGCTACCGGTACCTTAACAAACTTCGGACAAAATGATTTGGACACTAATTTGTTAAGAATAAAATGGGTTATTTAGGGAAAAAATCTTCAATGTGAATTGTATTATATTTCAATGTTTTTTTTATCATCTGCCAGTTGTGGCTGCAAGATGTCGGAAGTTGCATTTTTCATTATTTTTTAACAACTTTGGAAACGGGAAACATTCAACCAGAGAATAGGTGTCTATCATTTTTTTTAGCAATTTCACAGGAAGGTGTCAAATTTAGTTCACATCTCAAAGGCGATTAAAAAAAATCAAATGAGACCGATCATTGATGTGTTTTAATCCCAATACTCTCTGCCAAACATATATATATGCACATTCATTTTTTGGGGGGTATGTTTTAAGGGAAATAATCAATACAAAAAATTGACGAACCCTTGGAAAGGGCGGTCTCCTACACACGAACTCAACAGTAGAAATAAAAAAAGTGTGATATATGAAATTGCTTGAATAATCCAGAGAATTTATCATATATTAATGAAAATATGATTTACAAAAAAATCTCAGCCCCTGTAGTGAAATATTCAACACCAACTACAGACATGACTTTGGTGGCAATAAATCTCGCATGCATCAGTCTACTTTATCACATCGGACAATATCTACTCTTTTAAATTACATAAATAGTTTGGAATAGAATTCTTCCTTGGTACCATTTAACAAGATAATTGTTCATTTATGGTCAGAAAAGTTTCCAAATATTATAGTATGAACTGTTTATATTCTCCCTCTGGTTGTAAACTTTATGTGGGAACCATCTTGTGGACTTATATATTATCACCTACTGTATGTATCCTTTTAATAAAAATTCTTGACAGAACTTGATTTAAAAATATGTCCGTAATGCCCTAGTAACAGCTTCCAAAAACAGTGTAATTATAGGCCTAATAGTTTGATCGTTATATAGGATACCAGTTTCATATAGCTAGAAAATATTTTAGTTTGAAAACACAATGTCTCATTA
>JAVFBY010207327.1:0-10957 GCA_034781015.1 Tonicella lineata | reverse complement strand
ACAAATGTCAAGGCTTTGAGGCATTTGTCTATAATACATGTATCAAAGCCTGCAGCCACAAGATTAGTATTTGTTTAAACATGCACACACCCCAAATGTCGTTAGGCGTTATGGCATGTATTATTAATATATGCCTCAACACCTTGGCATTTGTGCCTGTAGTTGCAGTAATCGTATTTGCTGCTGGCCACGGGGTATGTCTCGCAGTGCGGACTTGTCTGTATAATTTCACAATCTATCTCCAGATGCCTATTTGTCTTTCAGTGCCAATTTCAAGGACCACGCCCCCCAGCGAATCTTCCGTCGGTATTGTTGTGGGATTATCCGTCACGTTCGGAGTGATCATCATAGCGCTGGCAGTTGTGGGTCTAATTCTCAACTCGTCCAAGTGGCAGAAATCAGACAGTTTGACAAGCCTACCAATGTCCGTCGCCTCCTCACAAGTCGGTTCGCTTTCTTCTTGTGAACGGGACAATACCATCGCCAGACCTGGTATAAAGTCCGCCTGGCAACCCTTGACAACAGAGCCACATCTTACCAGGGAGAAATCATCCACCTCTTCAGTTGGCAAATTTTGAACTAGATTCAGTAAAAGATGATTGGACATTTTCCTAATTATCCCATTAATATCGTGTGTAAATATTTATATTAAACAGAAGTTAAGTGTGAGTTAATCATAACTTTCAAGTGTGATACAGCTGTGATAATAATAAATTATTAACATTCACCTCTCCTGTTGAAAATATTGAACTGAATTAAGTAATGATGATTGAACCTTTTCTTTTGACAATAGTTGACATGAGCAGCATTTAGTGGGGATTAGTCGCTGATTTCTAGACTGATACATTTGTGATACATGTAGTTTTAAGCGCCGGTGAAATTTAAACAAAGTCAAAGCATACAATTAATACAATATTCCAAAACAACAATGTGTATACAGCGAAATGACCCATTTAATATCGATGTAATGTAATTTATACAAACGCTGTGTTTTGTGATCGTGCTTTATTTATTCTTTCAGTATCTGACCATTTTCAATTCTAGAAAAAGATTTAATCCGAGACTATATTATTTATAAGGTTAAACTATCATCTGTCTATGTAAAAAAAACAAAAACATTTAGCCATCTTTAATTCACGGCTACAGCTGTCAACTTAACATTAAATGAAATGTTTTCTGTTTTACCATACAATTGAAACAATTACTTGTGTGTTTAAAAATAAACAATAGAAAGCACCATAGGCTCAACAACATACTTGTTATCGTTCATGGCGGTGTTGAATTCCATCAGTTTTTCGACACCGTCTGCCTTTAAAATGAAATATTATATTGATTGATTGGTGGGTTAAAATGGATTAATTGATTTATTGATTGATTGTTTGGTTGATTGAATCATTGATTGAATCATTGATTGATTCATTGATTGATTCATTGATTCATTGATTCATTCATTGATTCATTCATTCATTCATTCATTCATTCATTCATTCATTCATTCATTCATTCATTCATTCATTCATTCATTCATTCACTATTCACCCATCTCTAGATATTCATTCATACGTTTGTTATTTCGTGCATTCATTCATTCGTTTATCCATCTCTAGATATTCATTCATCCATTCATTCATTCATTCGTTCGTTCTTTCCTTCCTTCATCCGTCCATATATTTATATATTCATATGTTAATTCGTTTGTTTACAGAATTGTTTTTCAGTCGTTGATTTGTTGAAAGCTTGTTAACTTTATGTTTTTTTTTTCTATTTAATTTATGAGATGATTTTCAATACACTTAAAGTCTAAGTCTTCCCCCCAGTTAACCTGATCAAAAACCAAAGATAATAACTTACTCAAAATCGATAAAATCCGAATTGACCATTTGCATCGGGGCAACAGGAAATTTGTGTCCAATGCTATACTTTTGGAGACCTTGTTACTTTTCTGCGTTTTTTGTTATTAGGATCTCAACAATGTACTATCATAGATCATAGCTACAATCATAAACAACGACTTTCCCCTTCCTCTCAATACCAGCATATTTTAAAAACTGCCATAAGCATCTGCAGCCATGAAATCGACCTAAAAAAATAAATGACCAGTTTTTCATCTATTATTTACAATATAGTAAGTTCCCGTCAGCGACAGATTTATTGTATAGCCTTATAATAAGCTAGACAGCAAGATACATATTTTTGACACGTGGAATACTCAAAACAAACATTAATATCGAATTTCAGGAAATCGAATATAAATCAAACTCCTTTAATTTCAAGGATGATAACCCTTGATATTTTTCACAGATACGCTTCCGGTTTTCTTTATAAGTGTGTTGTTTTATTTCTCAAAATGGCTGCTGTGTTGCCATGACGGCACGTGTGCGTTACATTCAATGACATGACATCGGCTGTCGCATTAACGGCGAAGGAGCGCCCATTGAGTCCTAAACTGATTAATTGCAAAGATGATAACGTTTCTTGTAAAAATCTTTCCTGACACAAATTGTTTTCTCGCATGTCGAAATCGTGTTGGCCATGGCCTCATTTCCGTCCATTATTTTTAACTTCCGGTCGATGTGCAAGTCAACGGCAAATGTGAGCGCTCTAAACTTCGGTAATAGCCGGCGGTTTCCGGAAATAGATAAATTCCGGGAACGTAAAAATAACGAATGTTACTGAAAGGCGAAAAAACAGAGTCCAAAAAATAAGCGATGTAAGACTATATGTGAGCTCATTTAAACGAACACTATAGTAGGCCAACAATTAGCAACGGTCATATTACAGTTAAAGGATAAGATCAAAATTCGATACGGAAATATGTAAAACATCGGAGAATGATTGACATGATAGATGAGGACCGATGAAGCAGCTGGAACAACAACCAATTAGCTATATTAAGCGGATTTACGCCTGGCCTATCGATACAAAGTCAATCGGAAGTTATGGAAACACAGCAGACTCGTTATGATGTAATCAATGTTTGCCCATGCGCATTGAAAGCCTATTGTCGGCAGTCGGAAACTATTATATTATTCCTGGCCAAATAATCCCGAAAAATCTTGTTTGAGCGTAATAAAGTGGCCGGAACATTGATTATCATGTAAGTTACACAGAGTAACTTCCCATGATTATTAACGAGCAAATAGATTTAATCTGTAGGCGGTTTCAGTTAACATGGTCGTCCTCAGTCGCTGTACGTTTACTGTAGTCATTTGATTTGTGGCCTGATAATTAGTCACAAACACGCGTATGCAATACAGGCCTTATTAATTTAAAAGCGTCAAGACATTCACATATGAGTATTGTGTCAAGAAGAGATATAGAGAAAAAAATAGATCCTACAAATATATATTTTTGTAAATGCAGAGAAAGAAAATGTGACATGCCTCCACCGGGGGCAATTTGCAAAATGCTAGTGCAACATTTCGCTTCTGTCTCACTCTGGCGGATTATCACCTCGCCATTATTCACTATAATACATTAATAATATTTGCGGTATTTTAATTTCACTGTGAAATCCGCTTAATATTGCAAATCCTCTCCATTTCGCAAAGTAAAACGGTAGTACAATTTCCATTTGCGGTATTATGTAAGATCCATAGCATCTTAAGGAATATTCCTCCAATAAATCACAAGCGGAACATTCCATAACTGGGGCAAGGATTATTCCCCAAAAATATTTGTGGAATATTCCTTGCCTCCGCTAAAAGTTGTATTTCATCGAACGATCGGAGGAATATTCCTTAAAAAATGCTGGCCTATGTAGTTTCAATGTATACTCATTAAAAATACGTCACATTTCTTTAAGATAATGTGAAATATTCCTTTAAAAATTCGTTAAGGAAAAACTCCTTTACATCTAATCCTTGAAAGTTATGGAATAGTCCCGCTGGTGCTTTATTAGACGAATATTCCTTAACATGTTCATGATTTTTTTTACAGTGTTGATACTGTAACCACATACGTTATCCACCGTTTGTGTTGTTACATAACCACATGTTTTATGTATCCTTTATTTATTTATTTATTTATTTATTTATTCAGTACATAACCAACGGACCGAGATCCAATTACAGGTTTCTTAAAACACTATATACAATGTACAGTATAAAATAGCAATGATATTACAAACATCAATCAGTTATATAAAATTACATGTAAATATATAGGCTATAATACAAATGAATGAACAAAAATGAGCTATATACATGCTAGCTAAAAAGCTTAGTAAAACTGCTTAAAGTAGCTGTTTACGCTTCTTTTAAAACACGGCCTTGCCATAAAAATATCAGTGTTTGTACCACGTAAATGTTAAAACTAACAAGCTTTGTTATTACATTACTACGCACGTTATACATATTTCCTTAAGCAGAACAGATGAATTAGTCTTTCGATAATCCCACATCTAATATTGTGGGTAAGGTTAAAATTTCAAAAAAGTAAGACGAAAAAGATGAAAACAGAAAGGCGTGTCTATAAAATAATAATTGTAATGATTTCTCCAAAGAACTTTGAACTTTTATACTTACATATATTTAAATCTTGCCGATGCGAATTTTATTGATACATATTTTAATTTTTGATATAGTAACACCGTCATGGGTTTGTATATTCATTCCAGGTAAAATATGTGTTACCTTTAGTTACCATCAAATAAAATACAGATAGGGCCTATAAGATATTTTCTTTAAATTTAATTAAAAAAAGTAAAATAAAAAGCTATAATTATATAATAATAATAGAACTCTTAAAATAACAAAATGAACGCAATATGTTTATTTTATTGCTCCGGTTTTGTCGGCGATTGCATAGCTTACTTCATTGCTCAGCCTTATAAAATGTTTTCTTTGTACAGAAAGGCTATGAATGGTCATATATCGACCACAGACCGTATAAACCGACAGGGCAACCGTAAATGACCAATTCAGTTCTGAAAGCTGATATGTTTAACCTGGGACATATGTCTCTATTTGTCCTAGGTTTAACAGGTTAATTTCTGATTCACCACATGCAATTATGGTTTTCCATACGAAGATGCTTCGCATGCACTTCATGTTTTATTGTCCAAATTTTACCTAGCAAAGACATAGATTATTTGAGAGTCTAGATGATATGCCCAGTATTGAAGTTCTATTAAACGGTGATACGTCTCGGTCTCTGGATGAAAATAAACAAATATTTACAAATTTTGGTAATTTTATTAAATCATCTAAAAGGTTTGAATTGTAGAGCCCTTGATAGGGAATTAAGCTCAGATAGTATATATATATCGTGAATCGACAACCATACATGTATTACCTTAAAGCAGTTTGGAAGGCAACAATTGATATATTTAAAACATTCCAGCAACATTTTTTTTATATAAAATAATTATGAAATAAATATTGCAGTCAAAACATGTAATAAATAAATATGTATAATGTTTGGAGAGGCGTTGGTATAGGTCGTGTTGACCTGTTCACAAATCAAATCCATCTTTTTGGAAATAAATATTCTTTAAATGAAATGACCAATAGAAAAGCTCTCCACACTCGTCACAACTATCTTCAGTATTTTAACCAAGTCTAGGAGAAAGTTAAAGCACAGGCACTTGCAATTATGGATTAACAAAATTATAAAAAAATATTATTATCAGCTGATGCATATAATATAGAAAGGTAAATCACGCGCTCCATAGACAGCTGATAAACAGGTGACATTTTTCAACTGTATAAAGCTCATCGGGCCATTTCGACGGTATCAAGTATTCTATTGCACCTTAATTGTTTGCACTATCGTAGTAGATCGGTTATTTTGGGCCTCTTTTAGGATTAAATCACTCTCAAAAATATAGACACCCAAACGCCTAATTCTGCCTCGGATCCTTGTCTACTAGATATAACGGAAGTTTACGGCAAAAATTATTTCCAGCAATCTCATTGGTCAGTCTGATTAAAATCATATCTATTAGCTCCCCGGTATAGTATTGTCGCAATGTAGATCTGACAACATACTATAGCAAACAGTGTCCAATGGCGTCAACTAGTGTTCAAGAACGGTCACCGTTTAAATTGTCCAATAAAAAAATCAGATAGCAGAAAGCTGTGGTAAACATAGACGCTTTTAAGCTAGGCAGTCCCAGGGGAATCCCCTATTCACAAACCTTGGATCAAAAGCGGCCTGCTGATTGGGCGACCACTCGACATCATTTGGGGGGTTTGTCCTCAGACCTACATCACGACAATAAAATACCGGGGAGCTAATGTAGATCTGATGTTAATCAGACTGCCTCATTGGTCCGAATCAGGTAACTTTTTGAAAGCCATCGTTTGATTAAAACCTTAACCGTTATATGACGGGTGAAGAAAGAAAATAGTCCTGACCACAATGAGGAGCATTACATCTTCCTATTTCCACACAAACCAAAATCGTTAAGATAAAACCTAATTTCAATTACACTTTATGATTTGACGTGGTATAAAAGTTTGTTAATAAATGAAACAGTATACCGTAAAAAAAACCCAGTAAGTAGCAATCTTGTTCGTGAGCATTCAGGTATCAGTCAAATGACTGGTACGGATTGACATAAAATGAAATAAATAATAGTATCAAGATAATAGAAACATATAGCTGTATTTGTTAACATCATCTTCTATTTGTAGTCGGCAAAACAGTAGCATTTGTATTTGTATTGCTAATATCTTTTTTTAAAACCTCAAATCCGACTTTAGACAAAGATTTGATTTGATAATAACTTTATTACATGTATATTAAAAGCGGTTACACTCTCCACAAGCTTTTAAAGAAAACTCTGTCGGCCACGAACTCTTGCGTTTAAAACACCTCCTTCGTTATATGGTCACGCTTTAACTCCATGCATGCCGAGCCTTAGGTGTT
This sequence comes from Tonicella lineata, assembly GCA_034781015.1. Lineage (NCBI taxonomy): Eukaryota > Metazoa > Mollusca > Polyplacophora > Chitonida > Mopaliidae > Tonicella > Tonicella lineata. The sequence continues at coordinate 4,084 of JAVFBY010207327.1, read as the reverse complement.
ATGCTAGAGTGTGTGAACAGATGTTCGCTTTTACCTGTCCACTTCAAACAGCTTACCTGTAATTAAATAGCACAGGTAAACCATTTTACACAATAACAGCTCCTTCAAAATTCATTACCTAGATGTGTTATTAATATTGAAGCGTTTCTCTCAACCGCTCCAAAATAATTTTATATTAATTTTCACACTCTTTTAAATAAAATCAAACAAAAGATTTACCACAAAGATAGTAGGTATTTAATTGTACAACAGAATGTGTTAAATAATAGAAACGAAACTTGGAGATAATTTAAACTCAATCACTTTTTCATTAAATAATTAGCCTACCCATAAATGCAACTACAACGATATTGGAACTGTTACAATCTGAAAATATATATTTTAATGTCTTGTTTAATAATTGTTAATATATATTTTTCAAAAGTAAATCGCACTGGTAAAGGGAAGCCGATTTATATTTAAAAAAAAAGACAAATCATCAAGTTCTAGATTAACTCTCAGAGACAAGTTTTCAGTAGACTATAAACTTGAGTCTTAGGCTATCACAAATTCTATACTGGTAGTATTTGGCATAGATTTCAATTTGTTACAAACTATATAGGCCCTATATATATATATGTATTTCAACAGATAGAGTATCATTACAGGGATGTAGATTAATAATAAAAAAACAGATGACTCGTCATATGTAGTACATAGGCTTGCAGATTTATATATTTCATAAATGCATGCAGAGAAAGAAAATGTGACATGCCTCCACCGTGAATCGAAACCGAGACCTTTGGCTTACTGGGCCAATATATATATTTTTCAATCTACAGTTGTTGTGAATAACCGATATATATTTCAAAAGTAAGTCTCACTGGTTCGAGAGAGGGCAATAACTAAAAAACTTATCACAAAATATCTCTTAATTGAGAATAAAAACGATAATGAGTTATTTGCGCACCTGATACTCGACAGAAGGGAGTTTACTGTTGTTAAAAAAAATGTTGGGATATTGCCATTATTTGCCCTAAATTTGTACTTAGAAGACAAACTATATTGACATAACATGGTGATTATTGGACACATATATAGGACAAATGCATTATTTTGAACAATCTTGCATGAATTACTCAGATTGTTTAGGTTTTAGGTTAATTCCACAAACAGTCTTTATGTATTTCCAATTCGAGATCTCTCTATATGGTTTCCTCTCCACAAGCCGTGAAATTGTCAAAAAATCGGATGACCGGTATACATGTATAGACCAACCGGCTAGTTTGTTGTATTTAGCCAAAAGTCGAAAACTTATATTCCAGTTCAGTTATCGTGTTTGTTTATTTTCATTTACCTAGTTTGTTATTATAATCTAGATTCTTCTATTCAATGAGAGTGTAACTTGTGTGGTATTGGAGAGGGACGCGGAGTTATCCAAGCAAGCAATTGTCTGTTGGGAAATTGTTCTTTAACCTGACTTTCGTTTTAAGATTATAATTTAATTAAATTATGTTCATGAAAAAGGTTATTTGGGCACTGTTTATTCATTAGACCCTTTCTCTATATATCTTTACAATGTTTTGCTTGACTAACGTATTGCTAGGCATTGTATTTTCAGTGTTCCTTACAATAACAGCCCGAGGACAAGAATCTGTACTCCAAATAGACATTGTAATAGACCAGTGCCTGATGTCACTAAGCTTCGTTTTAAAACGGCAACGGGTTGGATGTTTTTCATATCGGCTTTGGGCATCTTCGCCCCGCCCCTATGCAACAATAGTAGGCCTAGCAAATGATCATTCAAATCGAAGTCAACTGGAGCGTAGATAAAGTTACCGGTAGTTAACAATGACTTGTCTACCCTGAGGCACATCGCGTGGGACGGATCTCTCTTTCTTCCTATACCGCCTCACTCTGCTCAATTATAAGCCATATGCTATTTCTTGTTGATTGCGATTGAGAATTAAAAAAAATAGCAGTTTATTGATGGAGGGTAGATGGGCCCATTTGGGACACAGGCGTGGCCCACTGAGGAAGAAATAAATGGACAGTAGGCATATCTGAGAACTTTTCATGTATCGCACATCGGAGAGCCCAGCTAATTACCTTAATTAATTGATAGAGATAACCAGGGACAAGGCAGTGTATTGATATCGGCTTTTTTCCACTGTTCGCATGCAGCCAACACTTTCACTACTTTTATAGTCGTATGTTTTCACGCTCTGGGCATTCAGTAATTTAAGTAATGCAACCAATATGGCGGCCACTTCAAAGGGAGACCATCGCAGCTGAATAAATGAACGCTTTCTGTTAAATTACATCTCCTGTAAGTGGAGTTGCATGGGCATAAAACACGCGAGGAAAGACTTAGTGAGACAGTCAGAAAATAAAACCCTGCTCTGTCAAAATAGAATAGAAGCCTGATATATCCAAGGGAAACATCACATTGAAATGGTTGATATCTGATTTCTTTAGGGAGAAAAAAAGCTAACAAAAATGTTTCCAGATATGTTATGAGTGCGTGGGATTTTTTGAGCCACACAAACCATTTATTTGTATGGTGGACTTTTCACCCCACTTTGGGTTTTTTTTTCATAGAATTAGCTATTATTACACAAACATAAACTTCCTCAAAATGCTATTTTGTAAGTTTATGTAGTGACATCATGTTTTCTGAGAGTGTTTTGCTATAAATTATTTATAATTGTAAATTCTAGTGATTTACCACCTATAAGTTACGAATGGTCACTTGCAAAAAATGTAAATTTACACACACGCACCCACAGACACACACACAGGACACAGTTTACGATCCATCTACTCAAAATCATTATATTTTTTAGTTTAAGTTTAGTTTAATATATTCTTCACCAGAAGCCTATTAACTAGAACTAAGCAACTCCCATATAGGCCATGTCCACGACATTGGGGACCGGCAAATAATAGTGACGTCAGAATTCAGCCCGTTGACTTTTTTTATAAAGCGGAATGATGGGCCGTAAATCCTCGTCTATATACTCTATGTCTTGCGAGCCTACAATCCGCGGAATACCTGCGGACTGTCACAATCGGTTTTCTTATGTGTTACGTCACATCATACGTTAAAACAGAATGCTGGGTCCCCAATGCCGATGAGTCTATCTATATGGGAGGTGCATACTTTTAGTTAATAGACTTGTGGCTTCATCGATAGTCGAATGACAAAGATCACGGAGAACATTTTGTTACAGTTTAGAAGGTAGGGAATGTAAATATATTTTTATAAATGTAGAGAAAGAAAATGTGACATGCCTCCACCGGGGATCAAACCAGAGACCTTTGGCTCTTACCGGGCCAACGCTCTACCGACTGAGCTATAGTGAGCGTCGATAAAGCGATCTCAGAGTTCACACAAGCAAAGGCTGTATTTCTTTGTCTACAGACTGAGACGCACAGGAAGCATCTTTTTGTCAACGACAATGTTGTTGATGGGGTTGGTCATTCATTAGCTGCAACGGGAGGTAAATCTGTTTCTTATACAATTGCCACTGACTAACAAAAGCATGTTAGCATGAATATTCAACTGAACGATCCCAAAAATGACTATAAGATTCATCTCCTGAAAACCCAGACGCACAAGGACCCTACTGCCCCCATCATACACCCACATACATGTACATACACTCATTTTAGTTCTGTTGTATATGTATACCATTGTTGCCATAACCTGTAATTGATAGATTCTCGTTCTGTTTTGAAAGTATAATGTAGTATCCTTATCCTGAACACGTTTATATTTCAGGTATAGTAATTGATTTGTTGATTGATTTGGGGTTTGACCCCTACTTTAGTTTATTTCACTCATTCACTGTGACGTCGTACTTTAGTCCAGTCCATATGCGGTCATTTAAAAGTGAACTATTTACTTCCATATAGCAACATTTTGTGTTCTTTTTACGCAATGTCAATTTGGTGGCACGGGGGCTACTTTCTAAGTGATTGGCAGTCTTAAAGGGAAAGTCCAACGTTTTTTTAACCTTAACTTACTTATCGGCGATTTTGGACGTCACTTTTAAATTAACAAATTAACGGTTTTGCTATATTGGTTCCCAATATCACACGC